>BQNB010041471.1:0-46742 GCA_026074375.1 Tanacetum coccineum
TCTGGAATAGTGTTGATATGTCATATTGGTAGAAGTCAATACGGCGTATAAAGAGTTTCTTGGAGTAAGGACCACGTTCAATATTTTCCAGACTATTTAATACTCAAAATAGAATATGGAGTATTAAGGTCTTCTAGATACGACGTATAGGTCTTTATTTCTATGTGGTTTCTTGGGAAGTGCAGGCACATATACATCGTATCTTCCTTGATGGATACGGCATATAGTCAGTCAGAATAATTTCTTAAGATTTCATCGTTTAAACTCCAGAATGTGTGCCTTTTAGTTAATATTCACAAAATACTCCACAATTACTACAAATCTCAAATATAAAAGATTAAATATCATTTCATGCAATAATTATATAAAATGGGTAAGAAACATGGGTTAAATGATGCTATAAAAGTGATGTTATTTGATGTCATCAAATATCCCCTCCCACATGAATCCTACTTGTCCTCAAGTAGCCTTTAGAAATTTATGAAAATGTATCCTAAAGGATTTCTCTTTAAGTATTTATTCGTTTAAATACCAGTACACAACTAAACACCTCACGAAATAGGAAGATGAAAACACTCAAATCACTCAACTAATCTATGTGGTAACATGTAACTAATTCGCTCAATTGCTCGGTCGTGACGAGTATTCTATCATAAGCTTGGCAAGGATACACATCTCCACCACTAAAGCTAAGGAGTAACAAGTTTATAAAGGCAAATATGGGTTTTTGTATGGAAAGGCTTACAGTTGATCATTCTACAATCTTTCACCAGAAGTACCACTCCAACAAGGCAGCTGAAGCACACATACATGGCCGTAAAGACGGAATAGACATGTGTGTTCGATCGCATCCTCATTCGAATTTAACCAACGGTTAGGATGAAGAATGATATAGGGTAGGAACCTTCGAACTTTCACCAAAAGTCGTAAACCAACGAGGTACAAGACATGCATACATGGCCGTAACGACGGAATAGACATGCATGTTCGTATGAATCCTCATTCGCGTAAAAACAGCGGTTAATCATTAGGTGAGAGGGAAGTAAATTGTTGTTAAATAAAAATTAAGAAACAAATAGATTAAGACTTAAGATACAAGTTGCTAGACACTTTTTTCCTAACCGTTACCATGATAAAGACACAACTATTTATAACGTCTTGATCATAGATCAAAAACAACAACCTAAGTTGGCGTTCCCGTAACGGTCAACTTCCCAATCATCCCAAAACTTTACATACTCTACAAGGCAAGTGGCGATATCTTCCACTTTGTACAATACTCTACATCGTTGATTTTTTAGACGTATCAACGAATAATCGATCCTTCGTGTAATTCCTTCGGTAGTTGCGAAACGATTATCTTCAAACTTTATTTCTCTCTCTTTTTGTTGAATTTTTTTTATTTTTTTTAACAATACTTCAATTCTTGGTGTAGTTTCACCATCTTCACGATCATAATAATCCCAGATAATTCCTTCGTTAGTTCTTCGTTCTTCGGATTCACCATTAATTGTGACGGCAGTAAAATCACATGAGTTTTGACTACTAATATACATTCCCATTTGCAATGTGCAAATTTCCAACCGTACCAAAGATAGAAAATGACACAAGACTCGGGAAATACAAACTTTACACTTTAAGCAACTAGAAACTGTAAATTAAACTTAATCTTACAGGGTAGGTTAAGGTGTAAGGGTGTAACGAAACAAATAGTTGGTGTAATTCCTAAAGGATTGGCTCTACGGGTTTTTCTAATGGATCTTCACTCTAAAGATGAGAGTGGAAAAGGGTTTAAATGGGAGGTTAACTAACCGGTGTAGTTAGTTAATAAGTAACATGTAAAGGTGATTTGGGTGTAATCCTAAAATTTACCAATTTAAACAAGTTACTCCAATTAAAATCCTTGTATTATCCTGTGGCTGTCTCGAGTGATATACCAAGCTAAGTTATAAAGTCTACAACATCATCGGCACACTCATATTGTGTGGAATTTGGGTAAACATTTGGAAACGAAAAGGCTAAATCCTCACAATATCTAACAAGGGTTTATTGTGTGCGGGTTATGTATCAAGTAATTTTACAAAAGTATGCTTGAATTTTTTTTAAATTTGAGCATAATTTAAGCATTTTAGTGTGAAAATAGGACAAGTAAACATTCTAATTCCATCCCCCACTTGAATTATACAACGTCCTCGTTGTATATATAAATAAAAACCATTCATTACGAGAATTTAAAACGAGTTAAAATGAGAAAATCCCCTGATATTTGGCTCGGTAGATTCTCAAGTTGCATTTATGCGCAGATTGTGTGTGGAAATGTATGAATCCTAGCACGAACGCACACAATAGAATTCTAGAAAATATGCATTCCACCAACTTCGTCGATATTTCTTTTCACGGGGTCATGTATAGTATATAAGAAAAACATGTGCATTCCTATATTGGTACCTACGGTTAATTTTAAACTAAACTAAAGAAAATACGGGTCAGTTTTGGTGGATACGGCGTATCAGGTTAGTGAATACGCCGTATTCCAGAACTGACATTAATGTTTTCAAAGTGCATAAAAAATAAAGATTGATAACGTCTAGAGAATCAATACGCCGTATGGTATGGAGCGGATACGCCATATTGATATCTGGGAAGACAGACTCGATAAAATTAAATAACAATCCGGGTTGTCTCCCGGGAAGCACTTTTGTTTACAGTGAAGTCTTTAAGTTAGACTTTTCTTTAGCTTCTCGTTATTCCATCTCTTACATGTTAATGTTCCTGCGTGTAAGCCATTCTTCCGTCTTTGCATTTCAAATGTAATCGGGTCCTAGATTCAAAACTCCTTTGTAGAACCCCTTAAGCTTTTGGTATGCATGCGAGATTCCATTCTTCTTATCTTTCTCACTTACCTTCAGTAATGGTGGGATTTTGTTGCATTGCTCATTAGTGTGGTGTTTAAACCTCGGATGTGATCGCACCATTTGGTAAGTTACTTCATCATCACTTTTGTAAAGGGTAATTATCCCTTCGAACCATTTTGTTTTAATTCCAACTTCTCTTAAGAATGGTTCGCCAAAAATAACATCGCCCATTCCTTCATCACGATAAGCATCCATATCCTCCAAAACTGCAAAGCGTCATGATTAAATCGGAAAAGGTTCCAACAAAATAGGACATTTATTACGGCTCCTACAATATTATTGCCCTGTTTGTAACAGCGCATGTATGTAGTCTTTGCTTAGGAACTAGATTGAAAGGTCGGGTATGAGTAGTCTTCTCTCTTGAACATACTCACCTTGGACCCTCTCTCAATAACATCGCGCAGATATGTGTGTGTTGGCTTTGAGTGTGGAATTTAAATCATGAGTCATGGCCATGAGAGAAACTTTATGTCTGTGTGTTTCGCGCGACGTCTTATGGATCTTTTTCTGTGTAGACTATGTAATGGGGCAGGTGATCATCAAATATGTATCGCAATTCATCATCCCACTAGTTCTAAAGTCCTTCAATTACCTCAGTGCGCTCGTCACTGGTGGGCATTAAATCTTCACTTGATGTCCTGCCTGATTCGCTCAAATGGTTTGATTTAGGATCATTTATTAATGTGATCTTCCACGAAGGGTTGAGTGACGCTCGCATGTTAACAATTCTAAAGTCCTCTATTAGCATAGAGAGCTGCGCACGCGCTCATCATCAAGTTACATAATTATTCTCATTAAGAGAGCGAGATGCAGTCCCGTCTTAATTAAAAATATAGCAAGGTTTAACACCTTGTGAGAAATATCTGTGTGTGTGTGTGTGGTGTGCTGACTGATCTGCTGTAGAGATAGAGATAGAGATAGAGATAAACATCACATTTGCTCGCACTCAGGTGCGCTAGACAAAGGTACTTGAAGTTGTTGTGAACTGCACTTTGATACGTCATCATGCATAGTAAGAATTATAAAGCAGACTAGTCTGGGAGAAGTGTAAGAGAGAATAATTCTCTAATTCTGCTAAGAGTGAGATGTTTGTAAGCTATTCCTTTTGGATATTTCACAATCCTGTCTGCTAATTCCACTGTCAACCTGGGGTGAGCTAATTCTCCTAATCCTAAGTTAAGGTAGGTCAATAGAGGCATTACACTGACGCTAGCTCCTAACTCAACAAGAGCATTGTCAAAACAAACGTTATTAATATAGAAAGGTAAAGTGAAACTCCATGGGTCTTTCTCCTTTTGGGGTATATTGTTATTGATATGTGAAGATCCATAAGCTTCCGTGAATTTTGGTCCATTAAAAAGAATTAGAATGAGAAACTCCCCTGATATTTGCTCGGTAGATTCTCCAATTTGCGTTTATGAGCGAGATTGTGTTTAACAGACGTCTTGAAGTTTCAAGACTCCAACACTTCAAGGTCTCCAGATTTGTAAATTCTCCACCAATATTCGTCGATATTTCTTTCACGAGGTCCTGAATAGAATATAGTAAAAACATATGCAATCTTATCTTGGTATCTACGGTTAATTTAAACTAAACTAAATAAAATAATTACGGGTCAGTCTGGTGGATGCGGCGTATCAGTTTAGTGAATACGCCGTATTGCCAGAACTAACAATAACGTTTTTAAAGTGCAATAAAAATAAAGATTGATAACGTTCAGACAATCAATACGCCGTATGGTATGGAGCGGATACGCCGTATTGATGTCTGGGAAGACAGACTCGATAACAAAATTAAATAACAATTTGGGTTGTCTCCCGAGAAGCACTTTTGTTTACAGTGAATTCTTTAAGTTAGACTTATCTTCAACTTCTCTTCTATTCAGCTCTAGTCACCATCCATCCTTCGTCCATTATCCGAAAGATTTCTTGGTAAGCTTGGCATGCCTCTTTTCTTGTGATAGTAAGATCGTCGTGTTCGTCTTCTTTTACAGCAACATATTCTTCGTCATTATTGAACGAATATTTGATCATCATATATCTCCTTACATTGCATGCTGGCAGCTCATGAACATCACATAATTATTCTCTCTCATTATCTTTATAATTTATCTCATAAGCATCATCGTAGTTTCTATATATGTTCCATCGTCTCCTTTGTTCGTAACGTGACTCATCATCACCTTCATTGATAAATTCTTCCATGATAGCTTTGTTTCTTAAAGCTTCGTCTTTTAATTCACAATCTTTCAAAGCCTCATACCATTCAAGGTCTTGGTAATGTAGTTGGTTTCCAATAATGTAAGTTTCGGGTAAGTTTCCTCCATTACAGTATCCATCATCCATCCAACTACATGTTGGCCATTCCGAACATCCAGTCTTATAGTTGAAAGGTTTGCAAGTATGTTTAACTGGTGTGGGTTTGGTCCAAACTCTAGCGTTAGTCCATGGCTTCTCATCTACCCATGGTACGTCCTTGTTCCATTCATAGATCCAATCATTATTATAATCATCATAGGTCTTGAATTCCTCAATGTCTTTCATAAGTAAGTCCGGATCAACTTTGAGAAGGTAATTAAATTCGTTGAATGCTGAACAGAGAGGTGTCTCAAAGTCAAATATATTAGTGTCGATCCTAAAGACTTCAGCAATTTCATCTTCATCATCAGAAGATTCCTCATCAGTGAGCTCTACTTCATCATCTCCTATGATCCAATAAATTCATAATTCTTTCATAGTATAATGATCCATTATCTTGCAGTTGAAAATTTTTTATCCCAACCATTCAGTAAATGCAACATCAGACGGATCATATCCCATATCATCATTAGCTTCTTGTTCTGAATCATCATCCATTTTTGAGTCATAATGGATGTTAGCAACTTCAACTTCATATGTGAATAAATCATCATCCATTCTGCTTAATCGACTGACTTCATTGTTGAAAACTTCAAGTGGTGTATCGCAAGTGAGCGAAACATCTTTGACCTTAACATCCTTAATTTTCTCGAACTCCCTTTTGATAACCTTTATCATTCTTACTGAAAAATACCCAGAAAATTATCAGTAGAACCAGCGGAGAAAGGTATAAAAAAATTTAGGCTTTAAGTTCGAGAATAGAAAAGAACTTTATCAGACGATCGATACGCCGTATTCAATAGAAGTGAATACGCCGTATTGATCAATTGAATGGATACGCTATATTGGATCAAAAGTTGGATACGCCGTATTCAACTATTGACCAGAATAGTGTATTTAAGAAAAACAATTAAATGAGCAAACAATTAAACACACAAATATACAAGCAAAAAATTAAAGACAAATATACAAAATTTACAGAATATACAAGAATATACACTAATCTAAATTACACTAATCCTAAGGGTTAGATCTAATCTAATGTTAAAAACCAAAATATCAAATAAAAATCAAGATTAATTTTCACTCCCCGGCAGCGGCGCCAAAAACTTAATGTGTCGTTGTGTGGTGTATATTTTATTGATTCAAGTTTTAAATTTATATTTTGCTGACTAAACCAAAAACAACACTTTAACGGGCAGTGTACCCGATCGGTAGTAGTTTCGTGGTAAGTAGGGTGTCGAACACTTGAAGCGAGGTTAAATCTATCAATTTAATTAATATCTTGGTTATCTAATCTATGTTAATTCTATTCTATTCTAAACCTATGTCAGTCTAAATCCTAATTCTAACGGGAAAAGGGGGTTTTCAGCCTGAGAGACTGGCACGGTTTGGTTGGTGACTACAATCAATTCAAGGCACTTTTACCCACGCAAGCTAATTAACAAAAGATAAAAGAGCGGTCGAGCCAAATATAAGAAAACTGTATTAACCATTATTAATCCGATTAGAAAGTTGGTTTGTTTATTAAGTGCAATGATTTCTTCTCTCGAGGTGGCATATCATTCTTAAGACTTAGGCGTTACATCATCCTAAGACCTAGACACATTAATTCTGTCACAATTAAAGCATCCGCATAAAGCATCCTTATTTGCTGATTATAATCTATCTTAGGGATTAAAGCAATGGTGATCTTGTTAAACCCTAGCTCATAGAGACTTTACCCACTTACCGCTTAATGGCAATTTATACACTAGTAGTCCACTTGTCCAACTATCCAATGGAATCAAAACGTTACTTGTTGAACCTGCTAGTCAACACGATCAATAAACCATTGGCAATATCCAATTAACTAGTTAAGCCCGAAGCGTATCCTAGACACAGACTTAGAAAGGATAATATTTGTGTAACTATGGTTCAATGTATAAATATACTTATAATGGAGAGCTATCCCGGACTCTAGATCTACTTGGTCCGTGTCACTAGATCCAGTTGAATGATAGGTCGCATACAAAAGCGCGTAAACAAGTATAAATTGATAAACATAAACAAGCATTCAATGATAAATCAAGAAATCGAGATAAACAAATACCAAACATTCAGATCTTCATAATAATGGCTAATACCCGAAGGTATTAGCCTTCAAACGTCATAATAGATACAAGAGCAATTATTTAGCCAAGGTAAACTAACCGAGTTAACGAATGACACCAAAAACTGAACGATTACTAAAGTATATGGAATTACACGTTGTCTTCTATGGAATTGATAACGTTGCTCGACCTCTTCTGCTCTTTTTCTCCTCTGAAAATTGACTTTTATGGTTTAGGTATCGAGAATATGATTTAGCACACTTAAAACTCATTTTTGAGTTTTCTATTTATAAGGTTTGGAAGTCGGTTCGATACGGCGTATCCAAGGATTGGATACGACGTATTGGGGATTTCTTGGAGTAGGGACCACGCTTGATATCTTCCAGAATATTCACATACTATATCTTGAATACGGCGTATTGAGTCTCTCTGGATATGGCGTATTGAGCTTTATTCCTCTATGGTCTTTGGTGAGTGCAGGCACAGATACGCCGTATCTTCCTTGATGGATACGGCGTATTGGTCTTCAGAATAGTAATCTTCAAAATATCTTTATTTAAGCTCCAGAATGCGCGCCTTTTGCTATTTTTTACCAATTACTCCATAATTACTGCGATTCCCAAATATGAATGATTAAGTAACAATTCTTTGGAATAACTATACAAAATGGGTTAATAACATAGGATAAATTATGCTATAAAATAGACGTTATTTGATGTCATCAATGATGTCATGCCCCTAGTTACCTATTGCGACGAGACCTGATTTGGGGGTGTAAAATGTTTCTTTTGCCCTTGCAGTGTGGTATCCCTAAGGATATTTTCCGTTAAAGCATTTATTTGATCTTATTACAAGTACACAACTAAACACCTTAAGAAATAGGAAGATAAAATCACTCAAATCACTCAACTAATCTATGTGGTAATATGTAACTAATTCGCTTAATTGCTCGGTTGTGACGAGTATTCTATCATAAGCTTGGCAAGGATACACATCTCCACCACTAAAGCCAAGGAATAGCAATTGATTTACATAAACCTATGAATTCACCAACTTTATGTTGACGTTTTAAGCATGTTTTTCAGGTCAATAAGGCACGAGGTGCGATGATACATTGGGAGTCAATAAATGAAGAGTCAACACTAAAGATTTGGGGTCTTATTACACTTTAGGGACAATTGTTATAAACCGGAATCTTTATCTATTTTGTTGAACCATTTAAAGCCATGAGCTTATGTAACAAACAAGTATTTTGTTAATCCAATGTATCTTTTTCAAACGACACGTTTAGTAGTCGTTCTCTGATCTTGTGCTATTGACCCAATAATGTAACGCCTTCGGATATTCAACATTCCGCTGCATACTCAGATTTGAGGGTGTTACAACAAATAGATTAAGACTTAAGATATAAGTTGCTAGACACTTTTTCCTCGACCGTTATCATGATAAAGACACAACTTTTTACAACGTCTTGATCATAGATCCAAAACAACAACCTAAGTTGGCGTTCCCATAACGGTCAACTTCCCAATCATCCCAAAACTTCACATACTCTTCAAGGCAAGTGGCGGTATCTTCCACTTTGTACAATACTTTACATCGTTGATTTTTTTTGACGTATCAATGAATAATCGATCCTTCGTGTAATTTCTTCGGTAGTTGCGAAACGATTATCTTCAAACTTTCTTTCTCTTTTTGTATTTTTTCCATTTTTTTGGTTTTTTTCTTTTTTTCGATCTAACATTCTTCAAATCTCGGTGTAGTTTCACCATCTTCACGATCATAATAATTCCTGATAATTTCTTTGATAGTTCCTTCGTTCTTCGGATTCACCAATAATTACGACGGCAGTAAAATCACATGAGTTTTGACTACTAATATACATTCCCATTTGCAATGTATAAATTTCCAACCGCACCAAAGATAGAAAATGACACAAGACTCGGGAAATACAAACTTCACACTTTAAGCAACAATCAACCGTAAATTAAACTTAATCTAATAGGGTAGGTTAGGGTGTAAGGGTGTAACGAAACAAATAGTTGGTATAAATTCCTAAAGGATTGGCTCTACGAGTTTTTCTAGTGGATCATCACTCTAAAGATGAGAGTGGAAAAAGGGTTTAAACGGGAGGTTAACTAACTTGTGTAGTTAGTTAATAAGCAACGTGTAAAGGCGATTTGGGTGTAATCCTAAGATTTACCAATTTAAACAAGTTACTCCATCTAAATCTATAGTACTTATCACTGTGGTCTCAAATAGATATACCAAGTCAAGTTCTAAAGTCTACAACATCACCGGCACACTCATATTTTATGGAATTTGGGTAAACATTTGGAAACGGAAAGGTTAAATCCTCACAATATCTAACAAGGGTTATTGTGTGCGGGTTATGTAACAAGTAATTTCACAAAAGTATGCTTGAAAAAAAAAATTGAGCATAATTTAAGCATTTTAGTGTGAAAATTAGGACAAGTAAACATTCTAATTACATCCCCCCACTTGAATTATACAACGTCCTCGTTGTATATATAAAACATTAAATACAGGAATTTAAAAAGAATTAGAATGAGAAACTCCCCAGATATCTGCTCGGTAGATTCTCTAATTTGCGTTTATGAGCAAAATTGTGTTGAACAGCCGTCTTGAAGTTTCAAGACTCCAACACTTCAAGATCTCCAGATTTGTAAATTCTCCACCAATATTCGTCGATATTTCTTTCACGAGGTCCTGAATAGAATATAGGAAAAACATGTGCAATCCTTTCTTGGTACCTACGGTTAATTTAAACTAAACTAAATAAAATAATTACGGGTCAGTCTGGTGGATACGGCGTATCAGTTTAGTGAATACGCCGTATTGCCAGAATTGACAATAACATTTTTAAAGTGCAATAAAAATAAAGACTGATAATGTCTAGACAATCAATACGCCGTATGGTATGGAGCGGATATGCCGTATTGAAGTCTGGGAAGACAGAATCGATAACAAAATTAAATAACAATCCGGGTTGTCTCCCGGGAAGCACTTTTGTTTACAGCGAAATCTTTAAGTTAGACTTGTCTTCAGCTTCTCTTCTACTCAGCTCTAGTCACCATTCATCCTCCGTTCATTATCCGAAAGATTTCTTGGTAAGCTTGGCTTGCCTCTTTTCTTGTGATAGTAAGATCGTCGTATTCATCTTCTTTTACAGCAACATATTCTTCGTCATTATTAAACGAATATTTGATCATCATATATCTCCTTACATTGCATACTGGCAGCTCATGTACAACGATACCATATCGAATCCTCCCTTTAACGTCCCATGTATGACGATACCATCTCGACTCCTCCATTTAACGCCTCATGTAGAACGATACCATCTCGACTTATCCGTTGATCATCTCATTTTCAACATATCATCTCGACTCCTCCGTTAAACATCTCATGTATAACGATACCATCTCGACTCCTCCGTTTAACGTCTCATGTATAACGATACCATCTTGACTCATCTATTGATCATCTCATGTACAATGATTGTTGATCCCTTCTGAATAGATCTTGATCTCCTTTAGCTTGTATAAAGGTTAGTAACCTTGGATAAATCCAAAACTACTAAGACAGAAACTTTGTGAGATAACTTAAAGTCTATGTGGAATCTAGACTTTAAGCAATAAGAAGATTAACAATGAACACACAAGTAAACTAAACTTTTAGCCTCAATATATAACAATCACTCTGAATAGTGATAGGGTTACAAAATAACCTTAAAATGAGAGATATGTTCTAGCTATGCCGTAGGGTTTCTTTTATACACCAAGAAATCCTAATGGGCTTACAAAATGCGTATACTAATCAATGCATATCTATTCCTAATATATCTCATGCATATCACATTAGCAGTACTAACTATTTATACTAATAGTACTAACTATATAACTAACAGTACTAATAAACTGACAATACTAACACTTTGTACTGGCAGCACTAACTATTATACTAACAGTGCTAATGACTTAGACTGTTTTCTCTAATCTTCAGCAGCAGCATAAACTTGAACCAGCAGCATTAAGTTGTAGAAGCCTCTAATTCCCAACTTCTTGTGCAGCTCTTTCTCTTTGCATTCTTTCTAGTTCAGCCTTTTCTTCTTCATGTAACCTCATAGCCAACTCTTCATCCATCTGAATTTGAGCCTTTCTTGGGTTCTTTGAAGGCTTTTCAGGCTCTACCATAATTGCTTTACCCTTATGGTGCTGGAGTTGATCTTCTTGGTTCTTCCACATCTCTGAAAGCAACTCCTTTTTCCTTAGCCTTCTCACTTCTCATCTTTACAAGTGTTTGAGCAATGGTAATATCCTCATCTTCAAATGCAGTTGTAGAAGTTGTTGGAGGTGTTCTAGGTTCAGCAGCACTAACAGATACACCAGCAGTAGTAACTGATGCACTAGCAGCACTAACTCCAGTAGTAGCAGCACTAACAGCACCACCAGCATTAACTGTATCTCCTTCAACATTCTCCATTGCTTCATTTATCATATCATCAATATCATCAATATCACCCTCTTTAAACATTGGCCTTGTCTTCAAATTCCTCCCCTGTTTGGATACATTTTCCTTGTCCAAACTCTTTCTCCTGAATGTACCAATCTTAAAGAGTTTCATCCCTGGAGTTCTTGCCCTGTTTGCCTTTTGCAATCTTTTGACTTTCTTTTGCAGCCTTTTGATCACCAAGTCTTGAGTAGTCTTTGAGTATTCCAAGGCAAGAACCCTGTTTGACAATGTGGTACAAATTGTCACAACCCCAAATTTTGGGTCAAACTTTTGCCAAAATATTATATAGTGTTATGTTATGATCGCTATTTTACGGGTAAATTTTTCGCTTTATTTTAAACTATTATGTAACATGGTTACATAACTAAAGTAAACAAGCTCACACAACCATTAATATCATGTTTATGAATATATGTACCGGGTAACATGTCAAGTAATGTACTCAAGTATCATATGTTATCCATATAACATGTTATCAACAATGTTATAAATCAAACACTGTATCTTAGTTTTAATGACACTAAGCTAGCCTCACACCTTAAACACACTTCTTAAACGGCTAACCCTAATTAATACTAAAGTCCATGAATTTAAATCATAAACTCTTAAACCTTTCTCATTATATTTCTTAAACCAAAACTAAACCTACATACGTCTAACCTTAGCTTGCAATCTATAAACCCTAACCCAAAACCTACACATTTAACTCTAAACCTTAACCCGACATTCTCGACTAAACCTTGTTTAAACCTAAAAACCTAATGACTCAAACTCGTCATCTTCCTAGTAAATCATAGTACTTGTTTTTAAGCTTCCGATACAAGCTCTTTATATATGTTTCCCTCCATTTCTATTTTGAAATCCGAACAACAATTCAAACCTATGGTACAAACACCTCATGCACTATCCTAGCCCACCCCCTCGTGCTCTTATCCAACACAATTCTGTAATCCTTTTAATATACATATCTTGATACCATAATTTTGTTTCAAATAGCAGCCACTCCAAGACCCTTCGTCCATATCATCACCACCTCACGTCATTTTCATTACCACCACCCTTTTGATTAGACCACCCTCGTCCTCCATTCATAAACCTCCACAATCACACCCTCATCACCTCACCAAGCCTCGTCATCTAATGATGTTGCCACCTCCACCTCTTTCAAGCCTTCTCACCATCTTAGTTTTCAACTATATACTTCCCTTTGTGCCACCTTGCACACTTAGCTTAGTCACCCAAGTTTCTTAAGTCCTATATAAACTACGCAACCCACATTCAGTTTCAAACACACACTTCAAACTTCATCTCTCAACTTAAACTTACGCATATATACTAGTAGCAACCATGGAAGCAAGCAGAAAACCCTTACCAAGTCCATAAACAAACCATGACCAACACCTCGTTATATATATTGGAGTAGTGTCCTGGTTCATCATCATCCCGGTTCATTATTCGAGTTTTGGAAGTGGGTCGCGTCGCCTGTGTTGGATGAAGTTTGTGTTCGTGACTATTTGAGTTGTTCATGTTCATGCAAAATCCATGGTATTATTTGAGCTTTGAGTTCACATCATCAGGTCACAAATCATATCAAACAATTCCATTTCATCTCAAAAAATTCACAGCCAAGTTTATATTCATACTCAAGCTCGCAGCCATGTTTTAAGATCACAACGATCGATCATGGTGTTGAAGCTTTTTGTGGGTTAGGTTCACTTTTGGTATCACGATCATGCAAAGTCCATGATGTTATTTAAGCCTTGCACTCACATCATGTTCTTGGAGCAGCAAGGATATAACCAAGCTAAGTCCAAGGCAAGGAAAGATGGTTCTTTAAACCATCAGGTCATGCATCATTTCGAGTCGTCTCGAACCATGTCAACTCGTTCCGTCTCGTCTCGAAATATAGTGAGCTCATCTTGTTCTATCTTATTTTGCTACTCCTTATAATCATTTATAACCTGTTCTAGTTTATCTAGTTTAGTCGTTGGTTCAATCAACTTTATGTTTTGACCATTCAAAATTCAAAACCGAGATCAAACGCGACCCTTTAGACCCCGTCATCTCATGAATTCGATAATCAACCTACCTAAATTTTTCTGTACATCTAATCTATATCTAAGTGTTTCTCTAAATAAAAAAGAATCGACTCATGAAACTTAGTCTTACTTAGTTAAAACCGCGACCCAAGTTTTGTCCCCAAAACCCTAAAACGACCCGTTTTGATTTCTAGCTTAACGAATCGTTAATCTAAACTTTTATTACGTTAAAACATCTTATTTTAGCTTATATTAATAAGCTATAACCTGCAAATATCATTTGGAGTCTTAAAAATAGCTTGCATGCAAATTAGGACTAGTTTTGTAATTATTTTCCATGCAAGGGGTATATATTGTAACTTTTGGAAATTATTAAGTACAAGGGCTGAAATTGTCATTTTATTAAACTTATAACTTCAAGGGTATGTTTTGCCAAGTTTTAAAATCAAAGGATTAATTAATATATACTTTATATATTAAAAGGACTAGTTTTGCAAATGTTTATAAACCAAGGGTATATATTGCCAATTTGATATTCTAAATAAAATAATATATTTTTATAAATGTTAAAATCATATCATATCACGTTACTAGGGAATTTCATGTGAGGGGTTCCATTCGTGTATTCGTCTTGACGAGTTTGCTAGGTTTACGATTTAAAGTGCCCTGACTCCTCAAACGATATCACATGGCCTCTGAATTATGATAGCCCGAACAGTGATATACTATATTCATAAATTCATAAATCAAATATGATAAAACATTATAAAGGTTTGACAATCAAACTAAGACTCAACATATTATCCCAAGTTACGTGACGGAGCTGCTTTCTTTCAATCGATATTTTGAACTTTCCCGCCTGAGTAGATAACATACCACCATACTGATGTCTTTCACTTAATATACTTTTTCCATCAATCAGATTTCTCAATTCTCTTAAGGTGAAGTTCATAACCTCGCCTTTACTTATTTACATGTTTTATAAACATGCGAGGGGGATACATGCTTGTTTATAAAAACGAGTATTCTCATGGACTATGATGAATTATTATGATAGCCCGACAGTGATAGTGATTACTGTAGTAGTTGTGTGATGATAAGAGTGTTTCATAATTATTTTCATAAAATTTCATAAATTCAATTATGATTTTTAAAAAACATTTTGAAAGGTTTCTACAATTCAAACCTAAGACCTCGACCATATTATCCTCAGTTTTTACGTGAACGATTGCCTGCTTTCTTTTCATAGTATTTTATTCTGAACTTTTCCACGCTAAGCGTGGATTGTTAGATTGAGTAGGTTTGAATGTTAGATATCGTTTTACCACCATTCCAAGGAACGGTTCTTTTTCTCTGGCTTTTATTTACTATTTGCCAGCATTCTGATTTCAATAATTCTGTTAAGGTTAAGTTCATAACCCAGCGAATTAATTATGTTCATGTTTTATAAAACCCGCCAAGGGTGGGGGATTGGAAGTCGGGTTGTGTGACAGTTGATGGCGGGGAGTGTTGTTTATTAGTCTTTTAATTTCTAGTGTTATCTGTTTTTCAATTAATATGCCTTGTGTATACTTTCACATTTAGAATTATATTAAGAGGTGGGTGGCAGTTGTTAACTCACATTTCAATCTTTGAATATTTTATACCTGCTAATATATATAATATTTTATTATAAATAATAAACCATGACTTATGAATCATAGTTTGTTGTCTTTAATTTTTGCTTATCATTTTTATTGTTTAACTTTGTGATTTCTAATGTCACATCTTTTTTCTTGATGCCAAATGACCCAACTATTCAGGGACCCTATTAATCACCGTGCGATAGTGAACGCGGAATATTATAATATTGTGGTATTTGAGATCAAATAGGGAATGAGATTATGGATATAGGATTGACGATAGAAATCATCTCGTTTTGGGTCTGTTTCTTATACAAAAAAAAAAAATATAGTCCCGGAATCCGCAAATAGGTAACCACAAAAGCCACTATATTTGAATATCTTCCATAGGTATATGGAAAATTTACTACTCCGCGGGGGGCCGTGGCGCCTGCTGGGGGGCCACTGATCTTTATTATATATATTTCACTTCAATTTGCGGTATATTCATATACTCCAGTCAGTTAGGTAGGGAGTAGTCAGTTTTTTTTTTGTGTTTGTGGGCCCAATTATGCTTTTATTAGTTAAATTAATTGAACACCTTTTTATACTGTTTTCTATAATAATTGGCTCGTCACCAATTTTTACACTATGGGAATTATATTCAAATTGTTTATCAGAAGAAACCTGATGAATTTCTTCTCAACTTTCGTGTTGACTCTTTTTTAGCCATGTTTATCCTTGAGGTAATTGAGCAACTTATTGCATGGTGTGGTGGCATGGACTTCTGTGATGGTTGGATCTTATTTACTATTTAATCTCTTTTATAAAATAAAAAACTTGTTTTCATTCACATTTTTCTTGGTTTCTCAAATTTTGGGACCTTTTTGCCTTTGTAATACTCTGATTTTAATTGAATGGTAACCTAAATATCTTTTAAAAAAACGGCACTTTTGAGTCGTATTTGTATCTCTATGATATGTGTCATGGTGAATTCATGAGTCATACCTAATTAGCTTCCATTGTTACGTCCAAATTGGGGGTGTTTGTTTTTTTGTTGTATTTGTTGTTAACAACAATAAATCGAGGGGACAGACAGTGAGGCAGGGAAGGGGAGGGATAGTATAAATACACCGGTTCGTATTTTTGAATTTTTATTGCAGCGCAAGCTAATCTGGGGGGGTATTAGTTCATAATTACAACAGTCCATGAATCATAGAAAATTGTCTGAAAAGAGACGTTTTAAAAGCATTAAAGTTTAATCATTCATTATTTCATCAGAGTTTTTAAAAAAGTCCCATAGATATACCTTAAAAACATAAAAGTTTGGAATGATAACAATGAACCATCTCAAGTTGTGCCTTTAGATGTTAAGTTACCTAAGATAACATGCTAAAGGTCAAACAAATGGTTGAGTGAAAGTCATTGTAGGTTTTTAATAAATTAGTGTGAATACAACTCACATTAGAGTGGGTTTAGTTGTTATAATCCCCATAAGTGTAATAATTGCAATGAGTACAATTATTATGGAAAACAGTATTATTGAGTCTAAGCTCATGGCACTCAAACTGACTTGTGTATATATCAATAATGATATATATATAAAGATAATGGCCCCCGTGTAGGTAATTGCCATATACCTATGAGTTTCAAATATAGTGCGTTTGGTTACCTTATTGCGGCTTATCACAAACGGGATTCGTCGAACCATAATAGGCATATTCGCTATATTAGTTCGTTCACGCGCAAAGTGATTAATGGTCCATCGAGGGTGGAGGTCTTGTGGCATATAGGGTCTTAGACACAGGTTGCATTTTTTTTTTTAAAAATAAAAATTTATCAGGATAGCATACATTTAGAAAACACTTGTATTCATGGTTTATAACATGTATCCCCCTCACGGGTTTTATGAAATAGAAGATTTAAAAGTGAGGCTATAATCTCACTTTAACAGTACATCAAGTGAAAGTAACGGTTTCGTCACGCAACCTGGGGTGATATGTCAAGTCTTAGTGTGATAGTTTATGTGTCAAAACTTCTTAAAGTTTAACGTATATCTTTGATTTATTATGGAAATATTGTATCACTGTTCGGGCTATCATAATTCAGAGGCCACGCAGTATTGTTTGAGGAGCCAGGGCACTTTAATTCGTAAACCCAACAAACTCGTCAAAACAAATACCCAAATGGAACCTCTCACATGAAATTCCCTAGTAACGTGATACGATAAGATTTTAAGGTTTCTTCAAAAGTTAGTCGATGACCAGTTACGTTATAACGAAATAATGCGTCGATTTATGATTAATAACGATAAATGTGTCAGGTTTTAACAAAATCAAGTCTTATAATAATTATATATATTTTTATAATTTGCATAAAAATATTATATTTTATATTTTTAAGAATACAAAAATGACAGTATATACCCTTGGTTTATGAACTTATTACAAGTTTAGTCCTTTAAGTATATATATATTAAACCTTGAACTTTAGAAATTGGCAAAACAACCCCTCATAGTTATAACTTTAGAATATTGACATTTTTAGCCTCTTTAGTTATAAATTTTAGAAAGTTACGATATATACCCCTATGCATGGAAACTTTTGCAAAACAAGTCCAAAAAGCCATGCAATGTTATTTTAGGATTCCAAATAATATTAGCAGGTTATAGCTTATTAGAATAAGCTAAAATAGATGTTTTAACGTAACAAAAGTTTAGAAAAAGGATTCGTTAGCTAGAAAATCAAAACGTGTTATTTTTAGGGTTTTAATAAAAAACACACGGGTTTGAGGATTCAAAGCTTCAAAGAAGAGTTCATATATGATATTAAGAGTATTATGAATATTCTAATACAGATTATAAGCTTATTGAATAAGAACTAAGCTTACATGAGCTAGAAATGGGTCGAAATGGGGTTTTCGGGTTTGTACGCCTAGTAACGACTTCAATGGCTTCTTTTTCTTGATTCTTGGCTTCTATTCTGAGCTCAGGGACTTCTCTTGACCTTCCTTGATCTGAGTTAAGACTCCATTGACGAGTATATGAGTTTTTGAGGGGTGATTTGAAAGGAATGGGGAGTTTGGCTATTTATAGGCTCAAGACCCTTGGTACCTAAGTTTTCTTGGTATCTAAGTGTTTGATAAGTGTCCTGGCTAGCTGAGGTGAGTAAGGTATGCTAGTAGGATGAGTAATGAAGGCTAGAACTAGCCATGAAGGTGTGGAATGGTTGTTTGGAGGCCACGGCTAAAAAGGAAGACAAGGAGGTGATGGATGTTCTTGTAAGCTACTTGGTTGCTTGCTTGGTGATGTCATAGAGGTGCTTGGTTACTAGCTTGGGTGTAAAATGGGTCAAAATGGAAAGAAAAGGGTATTGGGTTGGTTTTTCTTTTAGGTTAGGGTTTAGGGTTTTAGATTAAGGTTTAGGATGAATTAGGGTTTAGGTTTAAGGTTAAAAGTCATGCATTAAGTGCTTGTACCTTATGTTAAAGTGGTGTAAAGTTTAAACATAAATGACCTAATTTGACTTTCTTGCATTATTGACTTATACATTGTGTTTTAGAAAGTTGTAACTTGATTTAGGAGGGAAAATATATTTAAATGTGGTGCATTGATACTTGTACACATGCTTTAAAGGCTTGTACTTTCATTTTATATGTATACTTTACATATAATTAGGGTTTTGATGTAAACGTTAACGTTTAATGCTTGTTTTGATATAACGTTTTGAAAAGTACGTTAAATAGATAATGTACTTGGTAAAAAATGATATTAAGATATAGACTTGACATATTAGGATGTTTACATGATATAAACATAGATAGAGATGGCATTGGTAGAGGTTGCGTGAGCTCGTTTACTTTAGAGATGCAAGTTACGTTGCATAATGAGATAAAGCAAAAATTTCCCTGTAAAAAGGTGGTATATATATAATAGATGGATATTACAGTGCATCTAATTTAATAGATGGATAATTACATTGATGAAAATTGCGGGTTGTTATAGTCTCCCTCCCTTAAAAGAAATCTCGTCCCGAGATTTAGTTGGATGCCGAAGTGATGTTTGAAAACATATGTGGATACTTGACACGAATTTGATCTTTACGTTCCCACATAAATTCTGGTCCTCTTTTAGAGTTCCATCTTACTTTGACTATAGGAATACGACTTTGCTTTAGTTGCTTGACTTCTCGATCCATAATCTCCACTGGTTCTTCTACAAAGTTGAGTTTGTCATCAAGTCGAAGCTCTTTCATTGGAATGACAAGGGATTCGTCAGATAAGCATTTCTTTAGATTAGAAATGTGGAAAGTACTATGGACATTACTAAGCTCTTTAGGAAGCTCTAGTTTGTATGCCACTGGGCCAATCCGTTCAAGGATTTTGAATGGTCCAATGTACCGAGGGTTAAGCTTTCCTTGCTTTCCAAAACGAATGACACCTTTACGAGGTGATACTTTTAACATAACACGATCTCCAACTTGAAATTCTAATGGCTTTCATCTTATATTGGCATAACTTCTCTGCCGGTCTCTTCTAGCTTGCAAGCGTTGTTGAATTTGCACTATCTTTTCAGTGGTTTCATTGATTATTTCTGGTCCTGTAAGTTGAACATCTCCAACTCCGGCCGAGCAAACAGGTGATCTGCACTTTCGACCATAAAGTGCCTCAAATGGTGCTGCCTTGATATTGGCATAGTAACTGTTATTGTATGAGAATTCTACCAATGGTAAGTGTCTTTCCCATCCTTTTCCAAAATCTATAACACAGGCTCGAAGCATGTCTTCAAGTGTTTGAATGGTCCTTTCACTTTGTCTATCGGTTTCAGGATGATATGCCGTACTCATGTCTAATTGAGTACCCAAAGCACTTTGTATTGATTGCCAGAATCTGGATGTGAAATGACTGTCACGATCCGAAATGATAGATATTGGCACGTCATGCCGGGAGACTATTTCTTTGATGTATAACCTTGTAAGGGTTTCCATACTATCTGTCTCTCGGGTAGGGATGAAGTGTGTGGATTTGGTAAGGCGATCGACAATGACCCAGAGTATGTCATGTCCGTTTGATGTTTTGGGTAGTTTTGTAATGAAATCCATTGTTATTCTCTCCCACTTCCACATAGGAATCTCCGGTTGTACCCGTAAGCCGGATGGCTTCTAACATTCTGCCTTAACTCTAGAACATGTTAAACATTTGCCAACATATTCAGCGATGATTGCCTTCATGTTAGGCCACCAATAGAATTTCTTTAGATCCTGATACATCTTGTCAGAACCTGGGTGAATGGAATATTTTGATTTATGGGACTCATGCATGATCAAGTCTCTCAGATTACCAAAAAGTGGTAACCAACTTTGGTTCTTAATATAACGAGTTCCATCAGGACGTATTTTAAATGCTTTATCCATTCCTCGTAAGTTTTCAGCCTTGATGTTTTCTTCTTTGAGTAAGTTTGGATGAATGGTCATAACTAACGATCTAACTCAGAGTGGTTTGATTTGTTCCTTCTGGCTTAAGGCATCTACTACAACATTTGCCTTTCCAGGATGGTAGCAAATTTCACAATCGTAATCTGCAAGCAATTCTAACCAACGACGTTGTCTCATGTTTAACTATTTCTGATCAAGGATGTGCTAAAGACTTTTATGATCAGTGAACATAGTACATTTGGTGCCATACAGTCTCTAAATTTTAAGAGCGAACACTACTGCTTCTAATTCGAGATCATGAGTGGTATAGTTTTCTTCATTAGGCTTAAGTTGTCGGGATGCATATGCAATAACTTTCTCTCTTTGCATTAACACCGCTCCCAGACCTTGATGGGATGCATCACAGTAAACAACAAAATCGTCATTTCCTTCTGGTAATGCTAAGATTAGAGCTTCACAAAGCTTCTGTTTTAGTAATTGGAAAGCCGACTCTTGATCTTCGCCCCAGATATACTTCTTGTTTTTCTGGGTTAATTCAGTCAAAGACTTTGCAATCTTTGAGAAATCTTTGATAAATCTCTGATAATAACCGGCGAGTCCTAAGAATTGACGTATTTCTGTGGGTGTAGTAGGAGATGCCTAATTCTTAACTGCTTCAATCTTGGTGGGGTCAACATGAAGTCCTTGACTATCAATTAAGTGTCTAAGAAATTGCACGATATGGATCCAGAAATCACATTTGGAGAACTTGGCATATAATTTCTCCTTTTTGAGTAATTCCAAGATTATTCTCAGATGATTTGCGTGCTCTTCTTTGTTACGAGAGTAGATAAGAATATCATCGATGAACACTATCATAAATTTATCCAAGTATGGTTTACACACACGATTCATGAGATCCATGAATACAGCAGGTGCGTTAGTTAAACCAAATGGCATCACTTGAAATTCATAATGTCCGTATCTTGTTCTGAAAGCAGTCTTGGGAATATCTTCATCCCTGACTCTCAGTTGATGATAACCTGATCTCAAGTCAATCTTCGAGTAGACACTCGAACCTTGAAGTTGGTCAAATAAGTCATCGATCCTGGGTAATGGGTAACGATTCTTTACGGTAAGTTTATTCAACTCCCGGTAATCGATACACATTCTGAAAGATCCGTCTTTCTTTTTAACAAATAAGACAGGAGCTCCCCAAGGTGAAGTACTTGGTCGAATAAAACCTCGGTCTGCCAACTCTTAAAGTTGGTTAGATAGTTCCTGCATTTCTGAAGGAGCTAATCTATAAGGTGCTCGGGCTACAGGTGTCGCTCCTGGAATTAAATCGATTTGGAATTCTACTTGGCGAACGGGAGGAAGGCCAGGTAGATCTTCAGGAAAAACTTCCGGGAATTCTCTGACTACTGGTATGTCTTCTAGTCGTTTATCGTCTGATTTCTTTTCCATTACTTGGGCTACGAAAACTTGACATCCCCTGGATATATACCTTTCGGTTTTTATACAGGATATGAGATTTAGTCGGGTTTTACTTTGGTCACCTCGAATGATTAATGTTTCACCGTCGATGGGAATGTGGACGACTTTCTCGTCACAGATGATCCTAGCATGATACTTGGATAACCAATCCATACCAATGACGACGTCGAAACTACCGAGTTTAATCGGCATAAGATCAATTTTGAAAGGTTGGTTTAACAAAGTCAGAGTTGCACCCTGAATAACGGTGTTTGTGCTTACTAAGTTTCCGTCAGCCATTTTGATATTGTAAAAGGTATCTATTGTAATGGGTGGAATATTTAGCTTAGAGGCAAGAGATATGGATACGAAGCTTTTATCGGCTCCAGAATCAAATAATACTCTAGCTAGATGTTGGTTTAGAAGGAACATACCCGTGACTACGTTCGGGTTTTGATGAGCATTCCTATCCCTTAGCATGTAGGCTCTTCCCTGGGCATTGTTGTTGGTGGTCTTTCGGCACTGATTTGCATAATGCCCTTTCTCTCCACAGGCATGACAAATTACCGATACTGGTTGCTGATTGCTTCCAGTGGCTGGTCCTTTGTTTCTGCAGTTCTTGGTCAGATGGCCCACCTTGTTGCAAATATTACACTTAACAGTGCAAGGTCCTGTGTGATGCAGAGTGCATTTCTTACACAAGGGACGGTTTCCAGTATACCTATTATTTTCAGTTAGGGTGGCAGCATAAGCCCTGAAGGTTTCATGTCTTCTGTTCTATTGTGGTTGGTGATTATTGTAGCGGTTGTTAGTGTTGGCTTTACGGTAGTTGTTGTTGTTGAAAGTTCTTCTGTTGTTAAACTTTCGTTTGTGATCACTTGATACTTGCATCGGAGTGTGCTTTGTTACCTGATCCATTAGCCTCTGGGCTATGTTAATGGCTTCCTCTAAAGTTTGAGGTTTAGAGGCGGTAACATTCCCTTCAATACTTTGAGGTAATCCCCCGATGAAAACTTCCATCATTTTCTCACCATAGTGGGACATAAGGTTTCCAATTCTTGGAATCTTCTCACATATGTCTTGAGATCATTCCCCTTCATCGTCAGATGGTAAAATTCGTCTTCCATCTTTTGGACTTCAGTTTGGGGACAGTACTTCTTTATCAAAAGTTTCTTGAATTCAACCCAGGTAATCTTGTAAGCTTCTTCTATCCTAATAGGTTGGGCAAAAGAATTCCACCAAGATAGAGCTTCTTCAGTTAAAGTACCAGTAGCAAACTTCACCTTGCAGTCTTCGGTACAGTTGCTACGGGAAAACACTAATTCAGTTCTTTCAAACCAGCGGATAAGTCCAACAGCTCCTTCTGAACCTTTGAAGTTGAAAGGTTGGCAGCTCATGAACTCTTTGTAGCTACACTGTCTTGCTACAGGAGCTTCTCTTGGTCTGGTGGTATTATCAGTATTTGCCATGTTAGCGGCTTGTGCTTCCAGAGCTGCGGTAACACTGTCAGCAACTAGTTTCCTGATGGCAGCCTGAGTCATGGCTGGTGCTTCAGATGTTGACATCCTTTTGGGAGGCATTCTATCAACACAAGATAACACGTAATAAGAATGATATCACAAGTCTTAAAATGCAATGCTTATTTTTAAACTTTAATCATTTTTAACAATAGTGATATCGAAATCATAGATAATTCATATCAAATAAGTATCTATGATTTATTTAGAAATCATGGTATAACGATGGAGACGGAGATGATGATATAAGAGAAGTTGTTTTAGGATGGATATATCGGTATTATGAAACAACAAGGTATAACGGGATTGCCATTGTATTATATCATGAACAACTTGCCTTTGTACTGTACATAGTCAAGATTTGACAAGTGTTTTTATTTATACCACACATCCCGTGGCTAGGTTCTAACATAAGCTATAACTAGGATCTAATCTAATAGTCCGATGGTCCTTCCTGATTGTTCCTGAGTTCATAGATTGCATTCAGAAGACTCTCCTTGTCTGCTTGGTGACGGACTTGGATTTCTTCGATGATTTGTTCTAGATCAGTAATCCTGAAGCGGGCCAGAGAAATCTTGTGATTATTTCCCATTTGCTTCTTTTGAAGTTTAGTAATTTGAGCACGAGCTTGGTGGAGTTCAGCTTCCAGATTGTCAAAATCTTGTTGTATGATCACCCGACCTTTTCCAAGACCTTCTACTTTGTCTTCTATGTGTTCAATGCGGTCAAGAGAGAGTTCATCCAGGTGATTCAAAATTTCCTCAATTTGCTCCGCTTTTCAACCCTCTTCTTGAGACTAGCAATCTCAATAGCTTGATCAGACTTGGCCTTTTCCAAGTCAAGAACCTGTTTTTGCAATTTGGTACATAGAACCATCAAATCATTTAGTTGCATGCTATCCTCACTACTGGGTAGTGGATCATTGGAAGGTGTGGATACACTTTCCTCATGTTCAGTCTCATCTTGAGCAACTTCTGCTTCCTTCCTCTGTTTCCTCCTGGACTTTTGTTTCTTCTTGGGTTGAGAGGATGTAGATGGTTGATAAACAATGGGTATTTAATTGGAATCAGTTGGTGTCAAATCCTCCACACCACTTCTTCAAAAGCTTGAACCATCATAGTATCAAATAAAGGTGTAACCTTCTCAGAAAATCATGTTCCTTCCCTCTTCATGTTCCCAAATAGTTTCTTAGTAAGAGAAGGGTTAACAAAAGTCTTCTTATGTTTGGACATATCTCCTAACTGTTGGTTCACAAAGACTTGAACAAATCTTGGGTACATCCAGAACTTATTCACATTTTCTAAGTTCTTTACCATGCTGTCAAATATGTACTTGGAAAAATTGAATTTCTGATTATTAGCAAGACAGATTATTGCAGATGCCATTGTACTACTGAATTCATTCCAGGCAGTTGTCTTAGCACTAATGCATTGCAGAATGGTATGAATTAAGAACTTCCATTGTGGTGAAAAGAAAGCTTTATAAAAAGTAAGCTTTTGAGAAACTTTTTCATACCCCATTCTTGTCAATTCTTCAAAAATAGTAGCATTGGGTAGACATGGAGAACCCTCAGCATCTTCCAGCTTAAGATCACGTCTAATAGATGCTTCATTGACTATAATCTTCTTCCCGTCAATTAGGGCTTGTATCTGTACATCCCCATTAACTGTTCTAAGCTTAGCAGAATCCCAAAACTGTTGAATACATGAGATGTAGATCGTAGGATTAATAGTAAGTGCATATCTAATGGGATTCGCATTTAGAAAATCAACAATCTGCTCAAATCCTTCACTTTCAGCAGGCTTTTCTAAAAACGCGACCAAATTGTGTGTTTTAACAAACTTGTGTGTCGACATTGTGATGGGTTTTGATGATCAAAGATGAAATTGAGTTAGGGTTTATGGTTAAAGAGTGTTTGAATGATTGAAATCGAATAAAGAATTAAAGGAAACCCTGAATCGAAGTATTTATAAAATCACCCTCAGTAGCAGGAACTTGAACTAGCAGCAGTAAGTTAAACCTAACAGTATTAACTAACTCAGCAGTAGTAAGTTATGTCTGGCAACATTAACTCATACCTAACAGCAGTAAGTGTATGCTTAGCAGCATAAAAGATCGCAAAGCATGAAGGAACAAGTTTACAACAAATAACGAAGACAAAGACCAAGAACACTTGAGCTTAAACGACAAAAGCAATCTCACTGATCTCATGAAGGAGTGTCATCAATGAACTCACTTCGGGGGAGATTGTTAGCCTCAATTTTATTGAGTCAATAAAGGAAGCTCGTTCCTGTGTTCAAGACCTCACTTCGGGGGAGATTGTTAGCCTCAATTTATTGAGTCGAACAAGGAAGCTCGGTCACTCTACGATGGAGCTTCGGTCTTTAATTAGTTAATGTTGTAACAGGATAATATCGGGAATCGGGCTCGATAGTTAATCTAATATTGTATATGTTTCGGGTTTAATCCCAAACAAAACCCGAGCCCGGGTCCTAGTTAAATATCCCGCACGTCACATTAAATGTGTAGGGGTATATATATATATATTTAGATATTTTCTATAAATATCTAACTATATATAGATATTTTCTTATTAGAAAATATCTAGTTTTTTCTAAATCTTTTTCATAATATCTAAATTTCTTTTTCTCTCAACTCTCTCATCTCTCTCTCTCTCATTTCGTCTCTCTCTCTCTCTCTAGTATTCTTGATTCGTGTATCGGGTTATGAAGTAAAGTATTAATCGGAACCTACATCATCACCAACCTTTTTTAAGGGGACAACTAGACTGAGGTATCGTGGTGTCCCGACCTCTTTTGATTTGCCTAGGGGTTTGACACATTACACACTTGTGTATGATGTTACATGTCCTTTCATCAATTCTTGACTGCATATTGACAACTTTAAGCCTCCCCTTAATTCAATACCAGATACTGAATATGCTTAGCCTACAAATGTTAGTCCAAAACCAAAAATACACAATCTAAAGTATTTTCTTGTTTAGCAGTTTTAAGTATGACTAACAGTTTTAACTAGCAGTCTAAAATATAACTAGCAGTACTAATTATACTTAGCAGTATTAACATTTACCTTAGCAGTTTTAACTCTGTCTTCAATAATTATACAAGAACATGCCTCTATTTATCACAAGCACACTAGATAGACATTTGAGAATTCATGAGGATCCATATTATGCATAACCTATGAATAAAAGTTAAGAACTGTTAAGCCTCAGAGATAGAGTAAACCAATGCTAGCAGTTAGAAAGTTAAACCTGCTAGCATCAAAAGTTTTTGTGAGAAGGTTTGCAACATTTTGGTCTGTGTGAATTTTGATCACTTGTATCAACTTCTTCTCATAAGAATCTCTGATGAAATAGTGCCTTATCTCCATGTGCTTGGTTTTAGAGTAAAACACTGGATTCTTCACAATACGTATTGTACTTTCATTATCAATGTAAATTTTGTTATTCATTAAATTGAATCCATAGTCAAGCATATGATTTTGGATCCAGAACACCTGTCCACAGCAGTTAGCAGCAGCAACATACTCTGCCTTAGTTGTTGAGTTGGCTACTATAGTTTGCTTCTTACATTGCCATGAAATCAATCTTTTGCCAATAAATTGACAACCTCCTATTGTGGATTTCCTGTTAAGACTAGCTCCAGCATAGTCACTATCTAGAAAAAGCTTCCAAGTCAAATGGTGAATCTCTAGGATACCAAAGGCCTAATTTAGGTTAGCCTTTTAAGTATCTAAAGATCCTCTTCACAGCATTAAGGTGTGAAGTCTTTGGAGTAACTTGGAACCTTGCACAAGCATAAACAACAAACATTATGTCTGGTCTAAAAGCTGTTAAGTACATCAATGATCCAATCATTGATCTATATAAGTGTACATCCACATCCTCAACTTCTTTATCTTTTATCATGCCTTGTTTGTCTCTATTGGAGTGCTTGATGTCTTTACTGAGGCTAAATCAAACTTTTTCAAAATCTCAGCCACATATTTATCTTGGCTGATAAAGATAAGAAAGAAAGTTCTCCTATAGAACTCATTTAGAACTTATCATACATCAGCTTTTCAAATTCAATACTCATTTCTTTCTTGGTTGATCCAAAGATGATATCATCAACATAAACCTGTACTAGCAGGATATCATCTTTATGTCTTTTAATAAACAATGTTTTTTTATAATTTGACCCTTGTGAAAATCATTGTCCAACAAATAAGTTAACAATGTCTCATACCATGCTCTTAGGGCCTGATGTAGTCCAAAGAGAGCCTTTTCTACCTTGTAGACTTTATCTGGAAAGTGTAGATCTTCAAAGCCAGGAGGTTGATAGACATAGACCTCCTCTTCTATCTTTTCATATAAAAAAGCACTCTTCACATCCATTTAGTAAAAAAAAAAAAAAAAAAACTAAAAAAAAAAAAAAAAAAAAAAAAAAAAAAAAACCAAAAAAAAAAAAAAAAAAAAAAAAAAAAAAAAAAAAAAAAAAAATAAAAAAAAAACAAAAAAAAAAAAAAAAAAAAAAACAAAAAAAAAAAAAAAGACTACAAAAATCTTTGAAGGAAGCATAAGCCAGAAATAATCTAATGGTTTCAATCCTTGCAACTGGTGCAAAAACTTCATCATAATCTATACCTTCCTCTTGAGTATGACCCTGAGCAACCAGTATAGCTTTGTTATTCACCACTATGCCTCTTTCATCCTTCTTGTTTCTAAAAACCCATTTAGTACCAATTGCCCACATGTCTCTGGTAAAATCAACTAAGTCCAAACTTTTCGCAGTTTAAATTGTAAGAACTCATCCCTGCATTAGCTTCCACTAGCTGGATCATTTACTTAACTGGTTTCTTGGGTTCCATTTGAGATAAGAAACAGGCAAACAGACAATTTTGAAAATCTTTATGATTTGTTCTCCTAAGCTTGTGAACTGAGGAAATCAAACCATGTTCTTCATTTATCTTGGTCATTTGTCTTGTTTGTACAGGTGTCTTTAAACTTCCAATCACTTGATCTTCAGGATGATCTTTATGAAATTTGGTGAAAGAAGAATCAGGGACTGTATAAGATGAAACTACATTGTTCATATCAACCTCTTCTTCCACATCTTCATCATTATAAGCATTTCCAAAGATGCCAGTATTATCCATTGAAGATACATTTGGAACAGGTGGAAGGGTAAATGCATTTTTGAAAGGAGAAAATCTTTCAAAAAGATGTTCTTCAAATGCATTAGCAGTACTAACAGAAGGTCCATCAGTATTAACTGGTGTACTAACAGTATTAATACTATTAGTACTGTTAGTGTGTTCAGTCTGCATTTCCCTTTGATTTAGCCTTTCTGACTCACTTCTTGTGGCTTGATCATGCTTCCCACTTTTATCTGAAGCTTCATTTTCATCCACTTCTGTAGGCTTCATTCCAGCATCCCCTTCACAATGCTTAGGACTTTGAGAGATTAAGGGATTAGTTGTGCATAAAGGTATTAGGATGTACTCTTGTTCAGGTTCTTTTTCCTTTTGAGCTTGACCTGTAACAATGTTATCTTTGGTTTCTGCAATACCATTAGTTTGATTCCCTACAACAACTGGCACATAGTTCATAGATATTGTCAAAGAATCAACATTAAAAAGCTATTCTGGTCCATTTCCTTTCACATTAGGAGTATTTTCAAGAAATCTAATGTTTACGGTCTCTTCAACTATCCTGGTCCTCTTGTTAAATACTCTCATAGCTTTACTAACCACATAATACCCAACAAAATATCCCTCATCAACTTTTCCATCAAACT
This sequence comes from Tanacetum coccineum, assembly GCA_026074375.1. Classification (NCBI taxonomy): domain Eukaryota; kingdom Viridiplantae; phylum Streptophyta; class Magnoliopsida; order Asterales; family Asteraceae; genus Tanacetum; species Tanacetum coccineum. Next base: position 29,748 of record BQNB010041471.1, read on the forward strand.
TGCCTAGATGATCCCTGGTATTTAAGATGGTAACAGGACACCCAAAAGGTTTCATGAAGTCTATCAGTAGAGGTCTTCCACGAATAAGTTTATAAGGTGTCTTGTTATGAGGCTTAATGACTAAGACCCTATTTAGCACATAACAAGCAGTATTAACTGCTTCAGCCCAAAAGGTGTAACACCCCCAAAATATCACAACGCAATGGAATACCACTTGGGGTGCAACTTCATAATATAACAGCTCAAGATACAAGAGAACGACCTCTAAATGTGTCATTTGGAAAGTAATCTCGTTGATTTTCTTGAAATTGATATAACATTTGTCCCATAATTGCATCACAATGAAAAGCTTGAAAATAACCCAACGAGATTTAATCATTTGTATGTAAGTAGAAATCCATAAATGAAATCTTGTCAATTTTAGACTCCATTGCACATCAAGTAAGCCAAGCATCTAATTCACCTGAGAAAAACATGCTTAAAAGTGTCAACATTAAAAGTTTCGTGAGTCATAAGTTTTATCAAGTATAAATGTAAACACTTTGTTTTTTTTTGGAATCCCCATGATTTATAAAGTAAGTATGACATTTCATCCTTATAAAATCGCAAAAATGAAGAGTAAATGTAGAATCGAAAGAGTTTAGTGTTTATCGCTTCGCCACAATATAATGAAAAGTGTTTAAAAATTAGTAATGAATCAAAAGTACAGAATGGACAAGTGATATCGTTAATTTTCCAAACTTTAAGATTCCTACTATAACAGATACAGTACCACATAATTAATATCTACTATTGCGCTAAGCTCATGACACTGACTCTCGACCTCTATGTCATGCAAATACCTGCAACTCAAAGTCCCGTGTACATGTTCAAGTACCCATAACATCCAAATTGTTCCGACATTATGCATTCTTTTTCAGAAACGGTCGAAATAGTGCTAGCTACTCAACCCGAACAGGTGATTTCAAGCCCAAATAAATCTATTTAAACACTCGCGCTCCTCCACCTGCATCCTCCTGTTCAGATTTAACATTCGTGATAATGGGCAATGGTGTGGGGTTATGTACTTAGCTCACATGAACACAGGAGATGGATAAACCGAAAACACTTATGTCCAATAAAAATTAACCATTGTATTCGTAAATAGCTTTGAGTACTTAAATCCATAAGTAGAAAAGAGTGTGATATAAATCAAGTAATTGAGTTTGTAATGAGTATGTAAACAAGTTGTATTGAGCATGTATTCTCCCCCGAGATTTGTAAAGTAAATGTAAAGCAAGTGAAAGAGGGGCTATAAACTCACATCGATGATGAAGAACGATTGGCGGGAATGTACACATTGAATATAAGATGAAATGGAAACTGAAACGACTCGACCAAGAAGTTGTGGTTTATCTTAACGACTAGGAACCACTAGCCTAGGATAATGTACTTGGGTTTTCTGATGAATGAGTACACCAACGCGATACGTTGATAAAAGATTTAGATTTAAAGTTGTAATAGTTTGGTGGTTGGTTGAATAAATAAATAAAAAGTAAACGCCAAGTGTGTAATATATTCCGTATATATTACATAATGAAAAATGACCAAGTGTATAATTCACAATCGCAATTATATAACAAGATACACACCCAAAAGTACAACTCAAGCGTATTAGTACAACGACATGTTTTTTATTTAAAAGGGTGACAATTAAAATTAAAATGTGTCTAAATTATATAATACCTTCCAATAATATATAAGAATTTGATAAAATAAATGACACTAAATAATTTGACACGCGCCCGAATATCCTCAAATAATTTAGCAGAAAGTTCTTTTATAAACATAAACGCACGTTTTAAAGTTGTGGACTAGATTGATGAAATCTCTAAAATTATAGCTTACGTTTGATTATCGGGCTTCACGATTTAATATTTCTTAAGACATTTCAAGATAATAAATAAAGTAGATTTGTAAAAGTTTACTAAGCGTAGCAATTTATAAAAATCTCGGCATTACTTATTCGTTTATTTAACGTTTTCCATATTAACAAAAGTTAATTATTTTCCCTCAATTAAATCAATCCATGTTGCAACCCAAACACACCCCTTAAGGTTATTAATCACCAAAAATATATAATATATACTACGTTTATTAACCAATTTAAACCACCATTAACTAATTTAATATATATCTATGAAATCTTGGTATACTTTTTATTGGCCAAATTTTTATATAAACAAACGCGCCTAGTGGGCTGAACCAAACGCAACCTGCTGGTGAAATTAAATCAGCCAAACGCCCCTATGTTGTTATCATAACCAAACGCACCCTTTGGGTGCTGTCCAAACCAAACGCACCTGATGTGCGGTTAAACCAACCCAACGCACTCTAATCTGTGTAAGCCAAACACACTCAAATCTGCTGTTAACCCAAACACGCCCTTATGTGCCCGCTGTCCCAAACACCCCTGTTTGGGTGTTAAACCCAAAACCAAACACCCTCTTGGGTGTTAACTGTCCAACCAAACGCGCCCTAATCTGTTTTATCAACAGCCAAACGCACCCCATGTGCGTTTTAAGCAAACCAAATCTGTGATATAACAAACCAAACGCACCCTCTTATGGGCCGAACCCATAAACAAGCACACCCTTGTGGTGTGGTTTCTGATAAACCGAACACACCCTATGCCGTGAACAAAAATAAAAGAACCAAATGTACCCTAAGCTGCTAAACCAAACGCACCCTGATGGTGGCTGGGACCAACTAGACGCACCATGGTGGTGTCGCACTAGAAACCCAACGCAACACTAGTGTATAAACCACAACCCAACACAACCCGGTGTGTGACTCAGTCCAACCAGCGCACCCTCGTTGGTGTTAAAAACCCAAACAAACACTCCCTTTTTGGCTGCTGTCTACTCCTCTAGAACAAACACCCTTGTCTGGTGGTTTTTATATAACCACACGCACCCTTTTCAATAAAATCAAACACACTCGACTGGGCTAAGAAAAAATCTTTATGATTTGTTCTCCTAACCTTGTGAATTGAGGAAATCAAACCATGTTCTTCATTGATCTTGGTCATTTGTCTTGTTTGTACATGTGTCTTTAAACTTCTAATCACTTGATCTTCATGATGATCTTTATGAAATTTGGTGAAAGAAGAATCAGGGACTGTATAAGATGAAATTACATTGTTCATATCAACTCCTTCTTCCACATCTTTATCATCATAAGCATTTCCAAAGATGCCAGTATTATCCATTGAAGATACATTTGGAACAGGTGGAAGGGTAAATGCATTTTTGAAAGGAGAAAATATTTCAAAAAGATGTTCTTCAAATGCATTAGCAGTACTAACAGAAGGTCCAGCAGTATTAACTGGTGGTGATGGAACAGCATTATCAAATGATGGTCCAGCAGTACTAACAGGTGTACTAACAATATTAATATTATTAGTACTGTTAGTGTGTGTTCAGTCTGCAATTCCTTTTAATTTAGCCTTTCTGACTCACTTCTAGTGGCTTGATCATGCTTCTCACTTGTATCTAAAGCTTCATTTTCATCTACTTCTGTAGGCTTTATTCCAGCATCCCTTTCACTATCCATAGGACCTTGAGAGATTAAAGGATCAATTATGCATAAAGGTATTAGGATGTACTCTTGTTCAGGTTCTTTTTCCATTTAAGCTTGACCTGCAACAATGTTATCTTTGTTCCTGCAATACCATTAGTTTTGTTCCCTGCAACAACTGGCACATAGTTCATAGATATTGTCAAAGAATCAACATCAAAAAGCCAGTCTGGTCCATTTCCTTTCACATTAGGAGTATTTTCAAGAAATCTAATGTTTAAGGTCTCTTCAACTATCCTGGTCCTCTTGTTAAATACTCTCATAGCTTTACTAACCACAGAATACCCAACAAAATATCCCTCATCAGCTTTTCCATCAAACTTGCCTAGATGATCCCTGGTATTTAAGATGGTAACAGGACACCCAAAAAGGTTTCATGAAGTCTGTCAGTGGAGGTCTTCCACGAATAAGTTCGTAAGGTATCTTGTTATGAGGCTTAATAACTAAGACCCTATTTAGCACATAGCAAACAGTATTAACTGCTTTAGCTCAAAAGGTGGTTGGTAACTTAGAGTCTACTAACATAGTTCTTGCAGCCTCTATCAATGTTCTATTCTTCCTTTCAGCAACACCATTCTGCTGAGGAGTCCTAGCAACACTGAATTCCCTCTTAATCCCCTTCATTTCACAAAACTGATTCATTATACTATTCTTGAACTCAGTTCCATTGTCATACCTGATGACTTTTACCTTATGATCTAGTTGATTTTCTATTTCTGTGATGAAGGTTTTTAGAATCCTACTAGTCTCATCCTTAGTGGCCAAAAAGAACACCCAAGAAAATCTACTAAAGTCATCAGTGACAACTAGGCAGTAAGACCTTTTCATTAAACTCTTAACATTTGTAAGACCAAATAAGTCCATATGAAGCATATGTAAAGGTTTGCTGATTGAGTTTACAAGCTTGGTCTTATAGGACGCCTTGTGTTGCTTTCCTTTCTTACAAGCAACACAAGAATGATCATTTTCAAAAATCTTTGAAGGTAAACCTTTTACAAGGTTTCCCTTCACAAGTTTATTCATTGTTTTAAAATTAATGTGCCCAAGCCTCCTGTGCCATGTATTGGATTCATCAATTTTAGCCTAAGCAATAAGACAAGTTAAACCTTCAGTGGGAACAACACTCTTTAAGTTAACACTGTAAATGTTGTCCTTTATTGGAACTCTCAGCAATACTTAACTTTCATCAAGTAGCTTAAAGTGTGAAGATAAGACAAGACACTAAGTGTTAGTAAAAATAACATTGTTCTTTTTGTCACAAATTTGTGACACACTGAACATATTATACTTAAGCTCCTTACAAAAGTACACATCATCAAAATCCAGTGATCCTGTTTTAATTTTACTTTTTCCAGAAATTCTACCTTTACCACCAGTAAAGGAAACAAATCCACCATCATAATCTTTATATTCATCAAGGTAGCACTTGTTTTCTGTCATGTGCTTGGAACCACCACTGTCAATAACTGCTTTTTCTTTGTACTTCTTCTGTTTTGGGTTGCCCTGCACATAAAATAAGAGAATTAGACTCTTTTGGGGATCTAAGCCATTATAGACTTGGATCTGCCTCGTGCATCAATGTAAGAATATTTCTTATATGTAGTTGATGCACTACTGTTTTTGGCTTTCCAAACCCAGCATGCTGAGGCCTTAACAACATTAGCCCCTTTTCCCTTTTTTTCACTTACTACTGCTCTATCCCTAGCAATAGTATGTTTTACCCTGACAGTATTAACATTTGTATTGACAATGCTGTTTTTGTTTGCGTAATATCTGTTAAAAGGCCTTAAACTTTATGAATATCCTCTTTTGCAAGTATTTGTTTTTGGTCTAGGATGGTTCACAATTGGTTTTGAGGAAGCAGTATTAACTGGTCTGACAGTATTAACTGCTTTTGTGTTAGCAGTATTAACTGGTCTGACAGTATTAACTTCTGCACCAGCAGTACTAAGTTTGCCTGACCTAGTTAAAACTGCTTGTGGAACAAAACTTCTTTTGGGGTGAGGGTGAGTCATTTTATTAGTAAAGTTCTTGTGATTCACCCTTCTTGAGTTGTTCCATACTGGCCTTACAACCTTTTTATCACACACATAATGAAGATGCTCAAAACTACCACAAACATAACAAGCTTTATTAATCATTTTAAAATCACTTCCTAGTCTTTGGGACATAAGATTGTTCTAATTTCTTTGGTTCCCTCTAGGATGGTGTTTGTTTTGTTTAGGTGCATCTGTTTCCCTAACAGTCTTAACAGATTTTATCTTTTCAGTGCTAGGTCTTACAGTCCTATCATTAGGTTCTACCTCACTTTCATCATCAGAGTTCCAATCCTCAATGATTGGAGCACTAGAATTGTTCATCCTAACAGTATTAGATTCAACTGTGTTGGAAACACCCTTATTTTCAACTGTCTTAACATTACTAGGTGAAATAACAGTAGTAACATCCATATTCTCACTTTCAACTATTTCATCTATAAATGTTAGATCAGGTTTGCGAGGTATGAAATTCCCTGACAGAGGTGGGGGAACTGATTGATATCCCTTATCTGATCCAGACTTATCAGATAAATTCACAAAACTTTCTACTGCAGGAGAAGCTGCAGTAGCTGCATTATATCCTAGTCCTATTTTAAACTTGTCAATTACTTGACTTTCCAGTATTTCATTTAAAGACTTGGATGAATTTTGAAACTTCTCTAATGTTTGTTTTAACTGATCTCTTTCTTTTTTTGCTTTTTCCAAATTCATTTTATATTCATCTAAGGCATTATCTCTTAGTCTAACTTCAAGTTTTAAAACATTTATGCTCTCTTCAAACACAGCCTCATTTTTCTTATAGTGAGCTAGTCTAGCTTCTACTGATTCTAAACCTGCTTTATAAGATACTAAATTAAATTGAGACTTTTTGTAATCTGAAGACAAACTATCATATTGTTCTTTAAGAGTAGTGTAAGCTTTCACACATGTTTTAGAACAAGAATCTACCTCAGAATCTAAACTAGAAGAACTTCTTGAAGATGTAAATGCCATTAATGAATGGTTTGTAGGTTGCTCTTCTTCAGCTTGGTAGCTCCAATCATATCCTCCAATTCCATCTTGAGCTATCAAGGCATTCTGAGTAGAAGTCTCTATTGGGACATTTCTTGAGTTATTTTGTCTTCCTTTGTTCTCCCGATTCCTTGTAAACCTACATTCTCTTGCAAAGTGTCCATTTTTATGACAATTGTAGCATTCCACTTTTGACTTGTCAAAACCAACTCTTTGACCATTTATGTCCAGCTTCCTCCCTGTTCTCTTGATAAACCTTCTTGCTCTGATTGTCAGCATGACCATCTCCCATTGGAGATCCATTTCTTCCAAATAATCAGGATGAAGTTGTTCCAGATCTTCTTGAGCAAGTTGAGAAGAGTTGGGTTGACTTGCAAGGAAAGCACAGATCACAACATCACAAAGAAGATTATCTAGAGATGTAGAGTTAACACCATTTCCTTGAGTATGAACAGTACTGACTCCATGAGCAGTATTATCTGCTTTGTTAGTGCTGTTGGTGTTGTTAGTGCTGTTGGATACAAAGGCCACATTCTGTGAATTTTGGCTTGTGCTTGATGAACTTGTAAGTTCAGGTTCATATATCTTTAAGTTATTATACAAGTCATCCAGACTGATGGTTTCTATCTCCACCTTGTTCCTCCAGATTAAAGCATGAGTCTTCCATTCAGGTGGAAGACTTCTTAACAACTTTAAGTTCATATCTTCTTGGTTAATCACTTCTCCTTGGATCTCCAACTGACTGATAAGTTTTTGTAACCTATCAAAGGTTTGATCCATTATTTCTGAATTTAATGCAGCAAAGTTCTCATATTGTTGCTTGAGAAGTGTCCTCTGAACCTTCTTGGACTCCTTGTTCCCTCCATATCTCTTCTCTATAGCCTCCATTAGCAATTTTGCATCTTGATATGAGTGGAACTTTAGTTGGTCTTTGTTTGGGAGTGCCATCAACAGGGTTGCTCTTGCTTTCATCTCATTTCTTCTATCCTATTTTTCTTCAGCAGTAGTGGGTTCATATTCCTGTTCAACTGTCCCAACAGTTCTCCTTAGCACTTTGTTCCCATTCTTGATTACTTCCCATAGAGAGTAGTCAGTCATTAGAAAGTATTGTTCTATCCTCATTAGCCAGAGATCATAGTCTGCTGGGTTGAGGATAGGTAGTCTTGCAGTCAGATTGGTAGTAGTAGTTCCTACCTCCATCTTATCACTTGAAAAATAGATCTAGGATGTATTGGTTGTTTCTTCTTATTCAAAGCTTCACAACAAGCTCTGATACCACTTGTTGATCCTAATGAATAGATCTTTAACTCCTTAGCTTGTAAGGTTTAGTATCCTTGGATAAATCCAAAAATACTAAGAATGAAACTTTGAGTGAATGATATAAACTATGTGGAATCTAGTTTATACCACTAAGAAGTATAAAACAGTGAATTATGTTTGACAGAAAGATATAACCAACACAACAAGCTTCAATATATTAATACGATCATTCTGATGTAGTGATAGGGTTTACAACCTTGAAGCTATGAATTCTATGGAAATCTGATATATCTTTCTATACCCTAGGTGTAACACCCCCAAAATGGGACGCAGCGAAATATGGGTTTAGGAGCGTTACTTCATAGATCAATAGCACAATATATATAAGAACGACTTTTAAAAGTGTCGTTTAAAACCGATACATTGGATTTAGCAAAATGTTTGTTATAAAAGCCCGAAGCTTTACTTGTTCATCGTTAAATTATACAAAGATTCTAGTTCATAATAAATGTTCCTCCAAAATGTAATGCAACCAAATCTTTAATGCCAATGACTTCCAAAATAATGACCACCAATGTATCCCTTGTCTTGTACCTCATTGATCTCCTGAGAAAACATGTTTTAAAACGTCAACAATAATGTTGGTGAATTCATAAAGTCCTGGATTCCTAACAGTATTTGTACGTTCATGGGATGTTGTTTGACATCTTGGTTCTCGAAGAAACAAACCGCACTTGCTATATCCACTACCAAAGCCGAATACGCTAACACCGGAAAGGCATGTCAACAAGCACTATGGATGAAACAAGCTCTTATCGACTATGACGTACGACTTGCTGACATTCCCATCTGTGTGAATTTCTGGAAAAACCAACAATAGGCGCGATTGACCTAGCAAATACACTGGTGCAAGCATCTCGTTTTAAAAAACACAAAACAAACACATCGAAATACGTCACCACTTTCTTCGTGATAATGTCCAGAAATGACATATCTCAATTGAAAAAGTACCGTCCTTTGATAATATCGCCGACATTCTTACTAAACCCCTTAAACGTGAATCGTTTAACTATCTACATCTTAGTTTAGGAATGATGGAACATAATCCATAAACCTTATGTGTTCGCTTCTCCTTCTTCTAGTTGAATACTTCCTCCGAAGTACTTTAAGCATTTTTAATTCGTGAAATGCAAATTAAAATGTCACTCCTCTTTGTTAAATTTTCGACAAAATCTAAAGTCCAATACCCTTTACTGAGGGCGGCCCCCATATAGGCGGCCCCCAATATATATGGGACTGCCAGGAGATATGGGACTGCCATCAGCAGACCATAATATGGAACACTTAAACAAAAAATTTCAAAACACAAAAAAAAACACTCCTTTATCTGCTGCCATTGACGAACACGACCCAAAACCCATCAAAACTCAAATTCAACCATTAAAACATCAATTGAAGATCAAATCAACACTAATAATCAATCCTAATATCACAATGATCATCAATTATAAGTCATTTCATCTATTTTCTTTCAATTTGAGTCTAGGGTTCATGATGAACACCAAAAATTAAAATTGGGGATTCTCGTGTTTTTTTTAATTTTGTACAATTAAGACAACTAGGATACAATGTATAACTAATATGCTTCCCGTAGACATAGGATTTGCATACATTTGTAAATTTGTTGAAAAATTGATTTCGATCCAAAACCCTAATTTTATTTTCAAATCACTCACATTAGGAACATAATAAAATTGTTGTTATACATTGTTAATCCAACCTAAAAACGTTTTCAAACACATACATAATGATCTCATGAATAAATTTTGAGATACATAATTCATATGTATTTTTCGACTTATCTGGATGAGAAAAATCAAATTCAGGAGCGTTTGGATTAACTCTTAGGATTTGACGTTTAGGCCGAGTTAATCGTTACTTCACATTTGTTACATTTAGGCACACACTAGACACAAGCTTAAAATTTCAATACAAGTATAAGTAATTAAAATATAATTTTATTTATGTCATTTTAGGTAACAATGCCTCGAGTTACCGGACTTGATCACCAAAAGACACGAAACTACATACCTCTCATATCAAATGAATTTAATCAACCCTTACTAAACACAATGGTAAACCTTGAAAAACGATACTTTCATAAGGGAAGGGTTGTGGAGTTCAAAATTTCAAAAATATGAGTCATATTCGTGCCAAGTTTGAGTCAATCGGTTTTGATTGTTTGTTAAACATTAACGAACAAATTATACCTCGTTTTGTTCTCGAGTTCTATAGTCAACTCACTTTTACCTTTAATCCCGAGGGTCACTTCGTTGTTAACTTTGTCATTCAAAACAAGTCATTCTCTCTCACTCTTGAGAAATTTGGTCAAATTCTAAAAATCCCCTTCAAAGGTCAAGCCTCTCACACCGACATGTGGTCACTCGACCACTTGCCAATAAGTGTTCCGAGTAAAGTTCGTTATAAGACCACTCCCTCCTTCTTACGTGTCATCAAGTCTTATATTCAAATCCCTCGACTTAGGTCAAGAAACTCGTACCAAATTATTGGAAAACATTGTGTAGTGATTAACGAAAATCCTAACCTGAGAGATTCAATACTCATATGAAACCTGGGGGTTGACATTTATTCGTGGAAAAATGCATTTGGCCATTTGTCTAGGAGGACATAGGGATCGTGTCTCTGCTTGTCTTTGTCACATGCTTTATTGCATTGAGACCTCTACTCCTTACAATCTAGCATTTTTCATTCTCAAAAGAATGGAAAAGACTCAAAGCAAACCAAAGGAACTTTTACCTTATGTAATGCTTTTGACTAGATTGTTCAAGCATATTGTGCCCATCTCTCTTGAGCTAGCATTCGATCATTACCTCGCATATGATCGAGCCATGCCTCCGCTCGCTCCTCATTATTAGCGAAAGATGCGAGCGGATCGAGGCAAGAAAATACCTCATGAGTCAAATGCTAGCTCCTCCTCCACCACTTAAAATCATCCCTCTTCATCTCTTTCACTAGACGTCATAGTTGATGAAAATGATGATGACTCATTTCATTCAAACTTGTCCTCTTCACCTTCCCAAAATGTCTCTTCTTCATCTAATGTTGTCCCTAGAGTCACTCAAAACCCTCCTTATGAAAGTCATTACTTGAATACCCATCTCTCTAAAACTATTAATCTTCAAACCCAACAACGAGATGCTCACCGGGAAGGGTTAAGGTCAATTAGACAAGCTCTCAAGAACATAATGGGTGGAAAACAAAAATGAACGTGTTGGCAAAACTACCATGACATTATTATTATTATTATTATTATTATTATTATTATCTCTCGTGTTTAATACATTATATTTCTCTTTTATTAGGACTAGGAGTAGCAAATTTTATTTGCATTTGACTTGAATAATCTTCTACATTCTATTAACTTTCTATGACTAGTAAATTTTATGATTATAACATGAGAAGAAATACCACTACTTGCTAAATGATTTATATGTTAGAAAAAACTTTATATTATTGCTTGAACTAGTTGATTCTTGAATATTGGTAAAAGCCAAAATCACTGGACTTAAGAAAAAGAGAAAACTAGAAATCTTCCTGCCTTTAGAAAACGGCCCCCTTATATACCCGGCGGCACCCCAATATATTTGGGACCGCCTGGTGATATGGGATCGCCACCAGGAGGGAAAGAAAAATTTTGAGTTTACCTATTTTTTTGTATCTTGACCCTCCTACCTACATCCTCAAGCTGTCATTTCCCAGATTGGCCAAACCATATTTGGCATTCTCTTCTTCCTAAACCATGCTTTGCCACTTTATCCAATCTTTCTCATTATTTAATCACCCAACTTTCATACTTTACCAACATCTTCATCTCCTTCAAATCTCTCTTCTTCTTTATCAATGTCTTTCTCAAACCACCATTCCAACTTCTCTAGAAAACCAAGGATGTCGGTTAAACAAGTATGGAAACGCAAAACATCCACTCCAAAATCATCACCTCCTTCCCAAAATGACTAACCTCCTCTTCCTCCAAGAGTCTACTTACAATCTCCTTCACCACCATCTTACAATCCCTTAAGAGATCAAATGATTAACCAACTCCACAACATTGACACCATTCTTGATTCACACAATAATCCATCCAATGCCTACATTCATGCACGATCTTCACCACCACCACCACAAATTCATCCTCCTTCTCATGCTCAAGTTGAATTTCACTCAAGTTTTTGTCATTGTTGCAAGTTTTCTAGACACTAATTCCATTATTTGAGAAATGAAATCAACTTCATTCACTATTGTCACACCCCGACAATGGCGGAAACTCAAGAATGCAACATAATGATCAATCATAACACAAGGTACAAAATAGAGAAAATTACATTGCATAAACCCCAAGTGCTATGAAGACCATCAACCTTGAACAAACTCAAGTGATGTCCCAATCGCAACTAAAATACACAATCTCTTACAATTATTCCAATGCCCTCACAGGGGACCAAAATCCATACTTGTTCCATAACATCCAAAACTAGAATCAAAATAACAAGCAAACAAGACTTCAAACAAAATTCCACTCAGGATACTTCTAAGTCTGCTATCAATCACCAAACTATTCTTCTTTCATTTCACCTAAAAATGATACTCGAAAACGTCAACAGTAATGTTGGTGAGCTCGTAGGTTTGACCTTAAACCCAAAAGTTGTGCCAATATTTCAACAGTGGACAATAGTGCTATATGACAGTGAATATATGCAAACAACGTTAGCATCACCGCTAATCAATAACCATATGTCACTTACGCACCTAAAGGGCCTACTAGCTGGAGCACTAAAATTAGGGCAGGACCACACACAAATGTGGGTATGCGTACCCATCCGCTCCAATAATCACACAAATACTGGGTAGGCCCATCCAATCTAATAATCTCATAACACTAGGTAGGCGTACCCATCCGATCTAAACAATCATGCAATATATTCACATAGTAGTCATAAGCACATATCTTGTCCCAAAGACAAAATCACATTTCGCACAGATCAATTCAAAACATTTCAAAACATATTTAAGTATCATTTTCCCCCAACGAAAAAACAGTAAAAAGTGGGGCTACGAGAACTCACCTCAAGCAAGTCTTTAGCTACCCAATCTCAATCACACAAGCAAATGCAACGACGCCCGCACACGACCTAGTCCAGTTAATGTCCAAATTTAATCATCCAATTCCAAAACAATCTTTAGGTTTGATGCATAGAGTTTAGACGCGTTGTACAATTTCCCAAAACAGTTTTTAGTTGTGTGATGGTTGACGACTTATCTCCACAATCATATCAATCTTATTCTCCAATAATACATACTTATACTATTTAGCGTAAATAGATAAGTAATATAATAAATATTTATAATTATTATTATAAATATATCTCGACAAGTCCATTCGGTACACCTTAGTCACTTCAAAATAATCATTATACGGTTGAAAATGAAACGTTTACTCATAATAAACACATTAGAGAAGTTTCGAGAAAAATTATATTTTTCGTCTTTTAGTGAAAATAAATAAAATAATTAAATATTATTTTATTATTAAAAATCAAAAATCATGTTTTTAAGAAAATTTCTAAGTATAGACTTTTTGACTAAATTTTGACCATACCCGTACGTTTTAACAACATTTTTCAAGTTTCAAACCTTATTTTCAACAATTTTTCACCAATTCGACACTTTTCGACAAAATTCCAAAATCTCAATCTTTAACACTTACCAACACTTTTCCTCCAAAATATCATTCAATATCACTTCGTAAATACATTTTCACTTTCAAAAGTCCGACAAAGTTTTCATAACTACTAAATATCGCTTATTGGGCCTTAAGGCCCAACAAGGGTCCATTAGGACATTTATAAGTCCAAAATATAATCCAAGTCTAAAACCAAGGTCTATTTACATATATAAGTATATACTTATATGTAAAAATAATTCAGACCACAATAAGCCCTCCCATTAAGCCGCGGCTCAAATAAACTTATTGGGCCGTGAGTCCATAAGCTATTAAGCTATGTATCGCTTTTGGTTACTACCATAAGCCTAAAAAATAGTCCACAACATATGCCATAACACAAAAAAAATCAAAAATCACTTCCCTAGTGATCTTGATAAAAAAACGTGGCATATAAGCCCCAAATAAGCCAAGAAATAGCTTAAAAATAAACCTGAATAAGCCATACAAGCTACTATCAAAAATACGCATTCTAGCATCATATATTATTTAACCATCACGACCACAACATCAAAACTACAAAATACCTCTTCTTCCTTTTTACTATTCACAAACCAAACACCCCTTTAATCATCCGTTTCGTTTCCAAAAATCAATTTTTACAACGATCAACCTGTACAACTAACATCTATGCATCAAAATAAACCCAAATACGGACAAACAAAATTAAATTTGAAAACTTACAAGAACATCTTCAAATTATCATTTGACACTAACGGAAAACCCAAACGTATTTTAATGAATAACTAAACACTAGAATCAACCCCAAATATTTATGTCTTCATGTTTTCTTGATCAAACTTCAAAAATTATAAGAGTGTGTGTGTGGTAGGTGCAGACAAACCACCAAGAGAGAAAGGGATAGGATATTTTTTTTGTAAAAATGATCTATGTGAGAAATGCTTAGATGTTGAAAGCATCTTATGTACAATTTGGACAAGGTTAGCTAAAATTAAGCCACCTTGTCTCCCTAGTCTTCTTTTGACCGGCCATGGTATCCCATGGGGTCTCGGGCCTTTCTTTTCGTGTCGGGATCACTTAAATACTCGTAAAACTCAACCGTAAAATTTACCCCAAAGTTAATTAGCATTTTTATTCACTTTAAAAATATTTTTCCATTAACCTAGAGTATTTACACAACATATTTTCACTTTAACCCTTTTAAAACTCATTTGGACATTAAAGGACATGTCGGACTCGTTTTTTGATATTTCTTAAAATTCACGGGTCAACCACCCGGAATACACATAACACAATAATACCTTCCAAAAGGGATTATTAATCACAATAAACCTCAAATCATCACATATCTCATAAAATCACCACCGTCAACACGGTATAAAATCTGAATAAACTGATAAAAGTCACATAGTCAAAGGACTATTAATGAAATATTCAGAACACAAAAAGGGCAAAGGTTACATTTTACCCCTATTAAAAGAATTTCGTCCCCGAAATTCAACTACTAACATCACTAAACAAAAGTGGGTACTTTAATTTCATCTGATCTTCACGTTCCCACGTGAATTCAGGGCCACGTTTCGAATTCCACCGAACCTTGACGATGGCAATCCTACTACGCTTCAACTTTTTAAACTCTCTTTCCAAAATTTCCACAGGTTTTTCTACAAAATTCAACTTAGCATCAACTCGAATTTCATCTAAAAGCACTTGCAGTGTTGGATCAGCCAAACACTTCTTAAGGTTCGACACGTGGAACGTGTCATGAACATCATTCAATTCCTTAGGCAAATCTAACTGATAGGCCACATGACTTACTTTCTTAACAATCTCAAACGGTCCAACAAACCTAGGTGCTAACTTCCCTTTCTTCCCAAAGCGTACCACACCTTTCTAAGGCGACATCTTGAGCAAGACGTAGTCACCTACACTAAACTCTAGAGGCTTCCTCCTCTTATCAGCATAACTTTTCTGACGATCACACGCAGCCTTAAATCTATCCTTAATCTGCGAGATCTTCTCAGTAGTCTCTTGCACTAACTCAGGTCCTATCAACTGACCTTCTCCAACCTCAACCTACATAATTGGGGAACGACACTTTCTACCATACAATGCCTCAAACAGAGCACATCTCACACTAGAATGATAATTATTGTTATACAAAAACTCAACCAATGGAAGATGAACATCCCAACTTCCTCCAAAGTCTAGGACGCACACTCTAAGCATGTCTTCCAAACTAAATAGTATGCTCACTCTGACCATCAGTCTGAGGGTGATAAGTCGTACTCATGTCTAAACGAGTCCCTAATGCCTCTTGCATTGACTGCCAAAACCTTGATGTGAAACGACTATCACGATCTGATATAATCGAGATCGGCATACCATGTCTAGTAACTATCTCATTCAAATACAAGCTAGCCAACCTTTCCATCTTATAATCCTCATGCATAGGTAGAAAATAAGCAGACTTAGTCAATCGGTCCACAATGACCCAGATTGTGTCATGCCCACTACTAGTCCTAGGAAACTTAGTCACAAAATCCATAGCTATCCTTTTCCATTTCCACTCGGGAATCTCAGGTTGCTGCAGCAAGCCAGATGGCCTTTGTTGTTCAGCCTTAACCTTTGTTTCCAAGTATGCTGGCACTTCAAGTAGAAAAGGGTAAAGGTTTAGGAAATCCCTCTGAACTCCAACCACCACCTTCTACTGGTCAACCTACTTATGAAGAACCAATCCCTAATATTGAATCATCATCACCACAAAATACTCAATCACTTAGGCAAGCCTTAAACAAGGACACTGGCCTCAGACTAGTGTGCCTATACCCTATGTACCAGATAAGGTTGTCCATCAGGAGAGGGGTGGCGGTGTAGAAAGGGCTGCTACTACTGTTACAACCTTAGAAGCTATGCAGGACAGTAGTAACATTGCTAAGACCCAATCCACGGCAACACCTGCTGAGCCAATTTCTTAAGAAACTGGTTCAGATGGTGGTCCCAGGCACCAAGAGACCATGGGGGTACTTCTGTTCAAACTAGGTTTGAGAGGGCATCTAAATTGTCCTATGATTCACTACTCGAAGGAGGTAATACACCTTGAAGTGATGAGGATAGTATGACACTCCATGAATTGACGGCTTTATGTATAAAATTGTTAGACAGGGTTCTAGTTTTGTAAACAGATTTAAGGCAGACAAAGAAGGTATATGGTACTGCTTATACCAAGCTTATCATGAAAGTGAAGAAATTGGAGAAAATTGTCAAAACTAGCCAAGCTAAAATAAGAGCAAAGATTGTGGTCTC
>BQNB010041472.1:6673-42517 GCA_026074375.1 Tanacetum coccineum
ATATATCAATTATACCATTTACGGTTTATAAATTATGACTATTTTTGTAAACATAAAAGTATACAAAATTTACTACTACCCGAACACTATACTTTGTAAAGCGATTTTTGTAACTAAAACCCGAGGTGGTAGGACCCACTTTTTAGAAGTTTTTAAAATACTATCATACTGATAATAAAAGTATCCCGACCTCTAGAACCCGAAATTTTATAACAAGAGTCATTTACAAGCTTAAATGGGCCATAAGGCCTTATTGGACCAATAGGCCCAATGAAACAAAATGGACTTATTGGACTTAGCTTTAGGCTCAATCCACTTGGACCTAACTAATGGGGTAGGACCTGGTCTTTGAGTGATAATATCAACTTAATAACTTAATGGGCTTGCTTAATGGGCCTATTGGGCTTTTTGGACTAAATTGAATAATATGAGTAAGTGGGCTAATAATAAAACAAGTTAAAAACCTAGAAAACTCTAAGTGTGAAATAAATATGTTGCAAGAGCATGATCATCATATAAACTACATGTATACATATACTTATTTAATTTATGAGTTTTTGTTAATTTTTATCGACTAGAAACCTAAGACCCGTTACAATTTGTATAGGTCTTGGTTGATTGACGCGCCTACTTCCGAAGTTTTTATTCATCGATATTCTCATCCGACATCACTAAGTGAGTTCATAGCCTCGCATTTTTCGCATTTTTACACTGTAAATTGTTTTATAAAACCTGCGAGGGAGATAACATGCTTGTTTTTAAAATAGAACACAAGGGAGATTGTATGCTAGTTGCCTCGATTATTATTATAAGTTAGCTTAACTCGCTAGATAAAAGACCTGCGGAAATCATGAATTGTTAACTACCGGGAAATGGTAGACGCTTATACATGAAATAGTACTATTTGGAGGCTGCCACCTCTAATCCGTGACGACTGGCTATCGTCAAGTGTCGGGAATATGACACAACGGATGCGTTGTATAGAGAATAATATGCACTCATAGCGAGGGTGTATAGTAGGCATACCTTGTTGGGAACCCCAACATAATTAGATGGTAACGTTCAATGTCCGAGACTTATAAATTAATCCCCCGTTATTAACTTTGTTGGCCACATCGTTATACTCTGATGAATATGAGAAATGATACTTGTGTTCGGAAATTTTATTGTTTATATATATATAAAACGCTATGGATTCACTCATCATTATAGTTGACGTTTTAGCATGTTTATCTCAGGTAACTTGAAGGTAATCGGTGTTGGAGATTTTGGTTGTTGCTTATGGAAACTAAATGTTTTGAAGGCCCATTTAATAACTTCATTCGAAGAATGTTTGAAAAAATGTAGTACGAATTATGAAACAATTTAGGACCTATGATATAACTTTTATTTCGAATGAATGTATTTAAAAACGTCTCTTTTCGAGTCGTTTTCTATGCTTGAGTTGTTATATTATGACGTAGCACCCCAAATGAACCTTCCGCTGAGATATATAAAAATGGGGGTGTTACAGTAAAATCCAAAGACACGTTCTCTTCTTCAAGTTTTTCCATTTTTGAAATCCAAGACAAATCAAGAAGATTTGTGTTTTTATTCTTAAAACTTGAATCCCATTTCTGTTTTTCTTTTTCATGTTGTAACTTTAACTCAAAATCAACACTTTGCTTTTCACACCTTTGAACATCTTTTTCAAGAATTTTTATTTTGATTGCTATCCTGTGTATCTCGATGGATTTCTTTTAAGTTGTTCAATCGTCAGCATGAGTGAATTGTTAACATTTATGATTTAACAAACATACTCAGTCAACTCATGCTTGAGAGCTACTTTCAAAAAGTTGATCTTTCAAAAATCATTTTGCTTCTCTAGTTCACAAAGTTCACTTTCTGTAGACCTCATAACATCTTTCATCTCTTTTATTTCCCTTGAATAGTTCTTAAACGAAGTCAAAATTGGATTTGCAACTTCATTGACAATTGTTGAGATTGAACTTGACAAAAATCATTGAGGTGGTATTTTTTCAGGTGACGTATAAAAATGTTGCTCTTTTACAGTTCTTTTGAATTAATTCAGGACAACCTTTGTAAACTATTTTTTATTTTTTCTAATTAATGATCAAGGTGACTCACTCGGTATTGATGTGGGATAAAGAGTTAGCATTTGATTCTTGTCAGAAGGATTAAAAGAAGATGGGAAAATATTTTTTGATCAGCAGATAAAGTTCTTTTGAGAAACAAAGTCTTTATAGAGAGCATTTATTTATGAATAATCAATTGTCCAACAATTTTGTTTATTTGCAACAGTAATTGGATCATTCATTTTTTTCGTACACTTTTTGTAGACTTTTGGAAGCATCATCAAGAGTGTCCTCAGTATCTTTAACATTCAAAGAAATCTCTGAATTACCTAAACTAGAGGCAAGATATAACTTTGGACATTGAGAAATTGCTTGCTTGAGTATATAAGGATTCGGGTACCCTAAACCATGTTTTAATTGCTGATCATACACAGATAATGGCTTTTGGTCAAGCATAAACATTCCTTTGAAAGGAATTGCCAACTTTTCAAAATTAGATCAACCATTCTTTTTCAGTTTGGCTCAAGATACTAGAAACAGTGTCATCGTATTTATCCTCATTTCATTCATTTATCTTTTTAAAATTCAATTGAGTCATTTTGCAGTCCTCATTTTGCCGTTGTAATCTTTGACATTCTATCTAATTTATCTTGTTGTTTTTCTAGATCTCAAATAATATCTCGATTACGAACAAATTAAGACTAGGCTTGTTGACTAAAATGTTTTGCTCGTTTATCGGCCTCAAGAAATTCGTTGAGATAATTATTATCCCCGTTTATGTTTTTCAAAACCCGAACCCTTTCATTTTATACTCAAGTGTCTAGTCAAAGTCGTGTTTTATTTTGACATTTTTGAGCAAAATATTTGTTGATTTTCAGCTTGCCGGATATAACAGTTTAGCTATTTGCTTAACACACATAGATCAGGAACATGTGTATCCTTTTCAATACTGGCACTATTATTACATTCCCATTAGGTGAATCAAATATAATATCGCTATCAATTTGATCATCACCAATAGTACTGTTAATAATTTTAGTATGAGTTGGATACATTTGTTCTTTATTTTCAGTGTTGGATGAAGATTGTACCTCACTTATAAATGCAGAATCATAGCTTGGCCCAGCATGAAGTTTAATCAGTGTTGAATTTTGGCCATTAAGCATATGTGTGCATGTTCTTCAATTCTTTCCATTCTTGAAGCATCAGCAAGAGAAATCATTCTGCTCATCGGTAGATTACTCCTGGTTCATCTGGTTTTGCAGCAACATTTGTTCCATGAAGTATTTTGGAGTCCCAAACTCTTGTTTGGACAATTCCTGCATAATGTTTTTTCCATATTGTTGTTGCAGTGAACAGTTGAAGTGGTTTCCTGAAGAACGAGGTTCGAAGAGTCCTTTGAAACATTTTCGGTTCTCATTAGAGGCATTCGGTAATCTCTACGGATTCTCCTGAACATACGCTCGGTCTATTTTTTTTCAAGCATTACCAGAGTTCTGCTTTGAATATTAACCCTGTCACCTTGAAGATTGTTGGTTTCTTGTATTGATGAAGTGTGGAGATGATATTTGTTGGAGTTAGAAAAATTTTGAGTAATGGTCGAGCAAAATAAACAACACTTGCAGTTGTAGTGGATCTTCAGAATTGGTGTGAACATCATCCTACTGGTATTCATCTTCGGAAATCAACCAAGATGTAGGATGGTCACTTATAAGACGATGTGTTTCTGGAAGATTCGAACCCGTGTGTGCTACAAGAGCCAAAGGTCATGAGATTTTTCTTTACTTCTTTGCTCTGAGACATTAACCAGTTTCTCAATTGCTGATCGGTAATAAAAAAGTTCTTCAACGTAGCACTGTCAAACGTTTAGCAAGACAAACTTGGATAACATATTTCAACCATTCCGGTTGCAATCTATTCAGAAACTTTGTGTTAATTGTAACAATTGGAAAAAGTATGTCATTTCTTTCCAAATCGTTCATTAACTGAGCAAACGATTGTAACTAAAACAAGTGCTTCCCTGGTTCAGCAACAATGATCAAATTCGTTGTAAACGAGTTTCCCTATCTCAATTTGTTTTGTATAGTTCCCTCGTAAGGACGTTCAACTATTTTCCAGATGTCCTTAGGCGAAGTGCAAGATCCACGAATTATAAAGTCATTTCGGAATAGAATGTAGAATCAAATTCATGAGCCTCCATCTCAGCATCATAATGCAACTAACGCTTTCCTTGTAAATCTTAGCAGTTTGCCCCCCCAATTTGGAACTGTGGAATGTCAGGAGATGTTCATCTCAAATGATAAGGACCTTCATCTAGCGCTTGTAAGCTACTTTGGTTTCCTTCTTTCGATTTATATATCGTCTAAATCTGCTGCCACGGGATATTAACTACCCCTTTTAAATCATGGGTGGGCCTGTCTCAGAAACGGCATCAGAATGGATTGTTGATATGTTTGGATGTTGTATTTCTTATGATTCACAAGATTGGATTTTGTAGACGAAAAATGTATGATATTTGTGAAAAGATTTCAATCTCGGTACATTCTCGAACTAATTGTGTAATTGGAACAACACTGTCTCGAATAAAAGTAGGATGAAACTCGGTACACTTCTCGAAAGAAACTAACTCGCGAAAACAATACTTACAAAACTCGGTACACTAAAAAACGTTTTAAACTCGGAAATACTCTTATCTTAAAAATCATTATATCTAACTCGATACGAACCGAGTTTAGAAAATTTGAAGACTTGATTTATACCATTTACCAAAACTCGATAAAACTAAAATTTATTATGTCTGGATAATCCAAAAACACATCTAACTTCAAATTCGATAAAACCGAATTTAATTTCCGAGTTTTAAAAATTGACGAATTTGGTGTTCAAAATCTCAATTTATGATAAAACCGTGAAATTGTGGTATTTTAATACTTTGCAAGCGTATTCCCGAGAGTAAATTCACTAAGTCCTTATTCACACTTTTCGATAAAACCAAAAATGTGTGAAAAGTTATGAAACTCGATCTTCAACCGAGTTTATCAATTATCTCCTAATATACGATTTTCGATAGAACCGAAAATGCGTATATATCTATTACAATATTTTTCCGATCAAAACTATAAGAAAAATGATCCGAAAATATAAAAACCACTTCCGAGAATGTAGAGAAATGATCCGAGAATACTAATACACTTCTGAGAATGCTGAAACACGGTAATCCATCACCAAATCCATACGAAATAGGCTTCAATCAAATGACTACCTACTGCATATTGTTTTTACCCTACAAAAGCTAATAAGTTGTTCACTTTCTTGAATGCAAGTTTCTTCAATGGCATCACTTTTTTGAGGTTGAATCATCTCCATATTACTAGTGTTGAGAACTTGACATGTGATAGGTCTTATTTATCTTGAATCATACATTATCAATCATGGAAGCTTAGAGAGAATAGTAGTGGAGGGAAAGTATTCAAATTTCAAATGTTATAAATGGAGGGAAAAGGGAAAATGTTTATTACAAAGCATCACCCTCTAATGATGATTAGAGGGGTATTTATAGGAGAAGGAAGGAGCCTTCCCTTCCTTTATTTTTCACTTCTAGTCCCTAATCTTTGGTAATTATGCTATTTCATTCTTTTAGCATAATACACCTTATTACAAGCTACTTTATACTAAACAAAATATAGACTATTAACTAAACCACATAATCGACACTTTTTATGAACCTAACAATCTCCTCCTAAGGGTCGATTATTTTGGGCATTCTCTTCGAGGTCCAAGTGGTCTTCCATTCACATACATCTCTCATCTTCTCATTTGATTACGATGCTTCAATCTAACTTCAATCTCTTCTTCAAACAATTTTAGATACTCAACTTCATCATTGGTGAGTTCTCTTTGTACATAACCATACTTCACATCATTATTGTAACTTTTTAATCCTTCTAGTACTCTGTTCAACGTTGCATCACAAAACTTATGAATCTTTGAATGTCTCATCACCCTTTTCTCTTTCTTGCTATTCTTGTATATGATTCCATGCACGGGCTCATAGATGATAGAGAACATTCTGTGCTTTTCAACTCCTGGGAAAGATATTGTTGGTGCAGTGAGATTAACTTTTTGTTGATAACTTTCAATTCCAAGCTGAAAATCATGCACTCTTTCCTATATCACTGAACTTCTGATGAATATTGATAAAGACCATAGCAGCCATGTTTCAGCATAGTCAAGAACCTTGCCATTCATAATCAGCAAATACATATCCTCAATATCATTCTTATTGAGATTCTTGTAATCAGGCTCGGTAATCGATGCAATGCACTTATTAGCTCTTCTTGCAACTATCTCTGTGACAAACTTGTATTCATGACCCAATTCCCAGTATGTCTTGATAACTTGAATGATCTTTGAGTTCGAATAAACCTCTTCCTTTGGTTTTCCAGGCTCTTTTTGTTTCCTTATGTAGAAGATCTTTGCATGAGAATTCCTCCAATGTTCAACACCATATCGAGCATAAGGATTAAATTTCTTAACATACTTATTCACCCTTCTGGAAGTTTGGTCTTTGATATCATCATCATTAATGATGATTGTTGGAAACTTGTGAAGTGACAATACAATTTTCTCAGGTCCTGAACTTCCTTTCTTTAGATACAAAATGTCTTGATTTATCAGAGATAGTGCTGGAGCTTCAGGATCTCTTTGACAACTTTGAACGAGAGGTGTGGTCTTTCGTGGATGTGGAGAGACAAGAATTTCCTTTCTACTTTCCCAAATAATGTCACTTTACAAGAAATTCTTCATCTGATCAATATGATATTGATGCTTATCTCCTGAAGTACATCTTTGTCTCAACATCTCATCAGCCATTTTCTTTAACTTTGCTTCATTAATAGTCAGTGATACTTCTTCCATAATATCTTGTGACACTTGCTTTGACGGTATTTCATCATCTGAAGCATAAGAATCAGTCCAAAAATCATAATCATCTTCTTGTTCTTGATTACCTGAAGTTGAAGGACCTTGTTGCTCTTCATTGACTTGTCCAAACAACGACTCTCCAGACACATATGCTTCGTACTCAGAAGTCTTCTGTCGTTTTGCACTATTCTCCCCCTAAGGATGAGCATCATCATGAGGATCGTCCTAATCTCTTGGGCGAACGGCAAAAGGTCTACATGTAGTTTGTTGTACTTGAAGATTCTCAAACTTCATCTAAAGTGCAAGCCATATTGCAATGTCTTGTTGTTGCAACTAAGGATTGTCTTTCATAGAGAGATATAGTTGATATTGTTGTTCTGGAACAGAGAGTGTTTATGTTTGAGCTGGGTGAACATGAAGGATGTGACCAGACATATAACTTCGTACTAACGCATCAAATTAAGAAGGGATCTGATTATCAATAGCTTTTTGAATTTGTGAGGAAATTTCAGCTTGTATATTCCTGCGCTCTTGTAAAATGGCTTTAGCAATCATCCGTTCCATCTCTTCTTTAGTCTTTTGTCTCTCCAGAATCAACCCTTCCACAACATACAATGGAACTTGATCTCTGACCTGCTCAGGAACTTTCTTTTTCACCTGCTCATTAATGTGTGTGTCAACCATAGTGGGTAATGATTCGACCATTAATTCTTGGAGATGATCAGCAAGAGTATCGAATGACTTCCTTGATAAAAATCTTTCTTTGAGATGTTCAAACAAATATGTACACCGTCCCTGTAACTCCTGAAAGAAATTTTTATATCGTTTGAACCGAGCAGGTTTGTCTTTGAACAATGATAGAAGTCGGTTTGCTCTAGACAGTTTGGTGTGTTGTGATCTTGATGATGATGATGTTGTTTGAGTATGAGTTTTCGTCAATTCCTGGAGTTTCTTAGTATCTGAAGATACGAGATTAGTATGAGTCCTAGGAGATCTAATTGGTGTGGGTAATGGTGTACTCATAGACTCCTCTACTATCTTCCCTTTCTCCCTTCGCTTTAATTCATACACTTCATCAGTTATTTCATCCTCCTCTTCATTAACATTGACAGGTATGACAACATTAGTAACTTCTACCTCTTCATCATTTGTTTTCTCCACCTCCGGACTTTCCTTATCACTCCAAGGCTCTAACCTAGTGCCGGGAATCTGTGGTTCATCATTCCTAGGAGATAAATTATCATCAATAACATTCTCAGATCCTTCCACCAACTTTTCAATCTCTTCAGACGCCAAGTGCTTGTTGACTAGTTCCACGTTTTCTTTAGCTTCTTGTTCTTCTTGACTTTTGTGCTCAGCAAGACTTACTTGTAATGTATCTTGTAAGATCATCTCGTCTGCTTTTTCAATAGTTGGTACTGAAACGGGTGGAGTTAAACGTGTAGATCTCCATTAAGGAAGATGAAAACGAATCACAATAGATCATTTTGGAGCACTTGACTCTGTTGTATCCTTTTTAAGGGTATGTGACCTAGGGGCGCTAGGTGTCCTATGTGTTCCTTGGGTAGAATCATTCGGTTGTGACTGAGTCAGAAGAACATCTAACCCAAACACCTCTGCATACATCTTGTAATGCTCCGTGTGCTTCATCTCTTCAGTGATCATCTAATCTGGAATTTACATGCCAACTTTATCTTTGTGTCTTCTTGAATTGAAGATATTTTTCATTATGTCAACATCTTGCAGATTGTGATACATGTCTCGAGAACGTCTTGAGATTTCAGGAAAGATAGTCATGTAATGATTAACAATGATCTTTGTAAATCTTGGATACGAAATCAAAGATGTTGGATGATGAAGAGAATAGTAAATTCCTTCCCATAGAAGCTCTGCATAATCCACGTGTATGTTATTGACAAAGTAATACATCATTTGCATTATCTGCAACGGCGGTTGATCCCATCCTGTGACACGTGTTGTCAAGCACTTGGAAAATATCTTGCATAATGTTTGCCACGGTTGCAGAAGACCAGTTTTCTTAAAGCTTAATGATGTCTTTAGTTCCATTGTAAAGCCCAATTGTTGTTTATAAAATGGAACCATGTCAGGAAATGATGGTGGTGGCACAAATGAATTATGATTGTTGTCATTTGCTTAAGGTAGATGAAAGATTGTTCTGAAGTCATCTAGTGTAAGAGAAAGTTCTTTCTTGTCCAACATAAACCTGAGCCTATACTTTGAACCATCTTCCTTCAAAGTATGCCAGAACTGTGCCATATATATCCATGGTACGGAGGAAGAAGCTGCAATGCTAAATCTTAATGGATGATTCTTGATGATGTTTGTCAAAATTTTGCATTCCGGTGGGCATTGCACATGTTCAAGATCAACTTTCTTATTAGCATCCATAAGATCATATCGTTTGTTCGGAGGATACAGGTCGTTTGGATGAACATCAGCTGTATTTTGTTGTTGTGCCATGATGATTACTGAATTAATAAAATGGAGATGTTGGATGATAGGTGTAAAATACACATATCGGTTAATACCAAAAATGTCCCTAAATGGCCCAAAACAGACCAAAAATGGCAAAAATATGCTTGTATTTATGTTTTGTGTGTGCAGGTACGGATATATCATAAATCACAAGAAAATAGTCAAAAATGGGCAAGCACGGACACGAGAACGGAAGAGTGCACAAAAGCCGGAAGCAAAGCCAAGAAAAAGTCAACCCTCAGTCAAAATCAGTCAAACAATGGTCAAACAAAGTCAACTACTAAAAGACAAAATCACCATTTGAGTCCCTTAACTTTTCAAAAGTTACACAACTAGTCCCTAAACAAAATTGGGCCTTAAACCCTTAAATCCCTTACCCGGACCCAAAAGCCCAATTCAAAAGCCCAAAATCCTAGCCCAATTCCATTTTCATAAAACCACAAGGACTAAGGTTGCCTTTTTTTAAACTTATTTTACACTACAGTAGTAATAAATAAAGACAAGGACTGGTTTTGCAATTTTACCAAACTTCCAACGATATTTACCGTTTTACAGTTTAAAAAAGGCGCGAAGATCCTTGGTACTATTCATCATCGTCTTCAGGCTTTAACCATGGGTAAAACAAGGGGCAAATCCAAATTAAGGGGTGATTAAGTCTATTCAAGTAAGCACAAGTACAATGGCAGGGTTAAGATAGTCAAATCAAAGCTTTTCTTTAGCTCACTCTTAAGCTAGAAGCCACGTCAAATGAAAAGCACACCAAAATGATGGGTTTTACTCTACATTTACTCACACAACAAGCACAAGTGAGCCTCAAATGGATTGCCAGCTTGGCAATCCGTGTGAGGTCATTTAGTGATCCAACGGCTCATACTATTGATCAAATGATTAGATAAATGGATGGTTATGATTGGCAGAGGCGTGGAATGCAAGACTCAACCTAGAAGCTTCTCTACGACACTATAATAGGACCTCAGCTCACACACATAGCATCTTCTTTTCCTTGTAATTTTTAGCTTAAAAATTTAGCTTATATAGTTTTTTTTTAAATGTAATTTCTTTTAATAAGCTCTTGTAATTTGTTTTTTTTCTCAAGTATTGTAATCTGAATTTCATTATCAATATAAGCTTAGTTTTCATTAAATCCTGTTTTGGTTATAAGTGTTATATCTTAAATATGCCTTTAAGCTACTATAAGCTCTCATAAGCTCTAATAAGTCTTTAAGATTATTATTGAGTTAAATCTTACCTTAATCATATTAAAACCTTAAAATCAGCTTAAGATCTTATTACCTTTGCAATTTGGACTTGTAAACTTTTGGAAGGGAGATCAAAAATGGAAGGAT
The DNA here is from genome assembly GCA_026074375.1 of Tanacetum coccineum. Taxonomy (NCBI): domain Eukaryota; kingdom Viridiplantae; phylum Streptophyta; class Magnoliopsida; order Asterales; family Asteraceae; genus Tanacetum; species Tanacetum coccineum. The sequence continues at coordinate 17,514 of BQNB010041472.1, forward strand.
CTCCAAGGACTTTACTCCTAGCTTATTTATAAGCTAGGAGAGCTTGTAGCAAAGCTCTAAGAGCCATTAAGCCTTGTTAAGCTAGGCTCATTGTAAGTTCTCCTTTAAATTTCATTATCACTTAATTTTTAGTTTAATATTTACTCAAGTGCTTATTAGTCTAAGATCTGCTTATTTGCTTATGCTATCTGCTTATTTGTGTTTACTTATGCTCATTTGTGTTTTTTTATCTATTTCTTATCATCTATTGTTAGCTTAATAGTTATAGAAATTAGTTTTCATATCTGTCATTAAAATATATCAAAAACCAAAAATATTAGTTAGCATAATCTTAGATCTTTCATTCTAGCTTAATTCAGTTATTAGATTATGTTGTTTAAACTTGTTATAAGTCCATTATCATCTGGTATTTAGGTTTTGTTAAATACTTCTCAAAATCTTAAGCTAATCAATTCTGTCATATCAGTTAAGGGGTGTTTGGTTTAACCTTGTTTGACCTTTAAAAGTCAAAATGACTTGTGCAATTTGTGTGGATTAGTTTTGTTATCAGTTTAGATTAGTAGTAATTCAGTTTTTAGAAGTTAGTTTTGATTTTATAAAAAGTTATGGTTTAAGTTGGGTGTGCCAGCACCAGGGTATTTTTACCCTTTCTTTTTGCTTGATAAAATTTGAACCAAGCCATATAAGGCTTGGTTATTGCTTGATTTGTGTTTAAGGTCACTCAATAAGAGTGTGTAGTATAGGTAAGTTCATTAAGGACACCTGCATTTCTACATTTTGGCCTTTGCCATTTATACAGTTACCACTGCTGTCATTTTTGTTTCAACTAGCTTAAGTTAACTTAGGATTCAGGTTTTAAATTTCTTATAGCTCATAGATTAATGGTTAGTTAGCATAGTTTAAGCATCATTTTCAATTTCTTAGTTCAATTTCTAGTGTAAGTTTGCCTTTAAAAGTCATTAAATAAGCCAAAAACAGTACCATCTAGATCCTAGTCTTTAAATTTAAATTTCTAGCTTATAGGTTTAGAATTTATAGATTAGATAAGTAGTTTATAAGGTGCTTGTTTAGTTTTCAAAAGATTAGAGTCTAAATTTGCTTATTGAGTATTTGAACTTGTTTTGTTTTTGAACTATTTGAGCTTACTTCTGAGTTTAGCATCTTAATCATCAATTTCAGTTGACTTTTAGTGTTTCTTATTTAAGTTGCTTGTTAGTAATAGCTTAAGCTCATCATAAGCTATCTAGATCACCTTTTCTTTTTCAATTTGAGCTTTTTACAAGCTTTTAAGTAAAACTAAAGGGAAACCCCCTCTTTCTATAAACAGCTTATTGATAAGCTCTTTTAGAGCTTATTAGTGGTTTTCAGCTTGTAGAGCTTTTATTAAAGTTATTCTCACCAACTTGTTCTCCAACTTTGCTTTTATGAGTTTTCAATAATAAGCACTTTTTAAGATTCAACTTATTTTTAAGCTTAAATAGGACTTATTTTGTAGTCGGGGTTGGGCCTCAGGGTAGATTTTGAAACTTTTAAGTTTTATTTGTTTCCCATTAATCTTTTTAAGTGTTTAATTGTTGCTTTTATTTGGTAGTTACAGATCATCAAAATATCTTTGCTTTCATTCAAAACATAATCCAAGCTTAAACGTGGTATCAATTGCACAAGTCTTTGGGGAAACGACCCGGGTGATCATTCTTCCTGGGTAAATATACGTATTATATATTATATAAATATCTTTTAAGAGTGAATTTTACTTAGGGAATTTTCTTAATTGCTCTTTTGGAATTATATTATATTTTATTAATTCATATCCTAAAATCTAAAAAGCCAAAAATAGTGATTCTTTTTTTCTAAATTTTCTTTTTCTTTGTTTTTATCTAGGAAAAATATAATTTCAATTATTTTTATTTTTTTTATTTTTTAGGATTTAATTATATTTAATTAATTTTTAATTCATAAAAATCCAAAAATAATCAAAAAAATATTTTTCTTTTTCTTAAAATTTTCTTTTGTCCTATTTTAGGTTTAGAAATTTAGTTTGCATTTTTAGGACTTAATTCTGATTTACTTGCTTATTTGTCGCGTTTTATTTGTTTCCCGTTAATCTTTTTAAGTGTTTAATTGATTTTAATTGTTAATTTTTAATTGTTGCTTTTATTTGGTAGTTATAGATCATCAAAATATCTTTGCTTTCATTCAAAACATAATCCAAGCTTAAACGTGGTTTCAATTGCACAAGTCGTTGGGAAAACGACCCGGGTGATCATACTTTCCGGTTAAATATACGTATTATATATTAATATTTCAATTTCACTAGTCGTTGGAGAAACGACCCGGCTGATCATATTTATCCGGTTAAATATACGTATTATATATTATATTATATATATTTTTGAGAGTGAATTTTCCTTAGGGAATTTTCTTAATTGCTCTTTGAAGTATTTTATTTTATATATATATTTTGGGTATATAAAATTCTTATCAAGTTTTTGGCCCCGCTGCCGGGGATTAGTGTTTAAGATTCCTTCGTTTTTAGTTATTTGGTTTGAAGATCCTTTCGCCCTCGAAAGTTTCATTCTCGTTTTATAATTCAAAATTTTTTAAAAAAAATCATAAAATAAAAAAAAAATCTTCCTTTTTAATAAAGAAATAAAAGTCACCAATTGGTAAAAATACCAAAATATAATACTCTCAACGGAGGTATTATCATAATCAATTCCAGTGAACTTGTTGGTTCCCAAATCGAACTAAAGATTTAACACTTGCCAATTGTGTCTCTACGAAGTACAGCTCACCTTGAAAAGCAATTTTTGAGAGCTACCGTAAAGTAGTTGATTATTTGGTTTAAGTTCTCTTTCGTGTAACCGTTAAAATTCATTGTTAATTAAAAAAAAATTTAAAAATTAGTGTAAAGTTTTACTTTTTGATTTTTAATTTTTCTTTTTATGCGCACTCGTTCGCAAGCTCGTAATCGTAACCGTCGTCAACAACAACAAACTCCTTCGGTTGTTGTTGAACCTTTTGATTTAGAAGAACCAATTGTCGATCAAAACATTGTTACAATGGCCGACAATCGTACCATGGCTCAAATGTTACAAGCTCCCATCGAGGGATACGAAGATGCAATAGTTGTTCCACCGATAAATGCAAACAATTTTGAGCTTAAACAACCTTTGATTAATCTTGTGCAAAGTAATAAGTTCACGGGTAGACAAGACCCTCATAATCACCTTCGATTTTTCAACAAAGTCACTTCAACGTTTAGACATCCCGAAGTTCCGAACACTTCGATTAAGCTTTTGCTTTTTCCTTTCTCTCTAGACGGTGAAGCCCGAGATTGGCTAGATAAGGAACCTCCTAGATCAATTCTCACATGGGACGACCTTGTTGCAAAATTCATAAATCAATTCTTCCCACCTTCAAAAACAACTTACCTTCGGAATGAAATCACTACTTTTTACCAAAAACCAAACGAAACTTTCAACGAAGCATGGGAACGTTTTAAAGGACTTCTTCGTCAATGTCCTCATCATGGTTTCTCGGAATTACATCAACTTGATACGTTTTACAATTCCTTGAATACCAATGATCAAGATGCCTTAGATTCCGCCGCGGGTGGCAATTTTCTAGATAAGATGCCTCGAGAAGGTTTAGCCATAATCGAAAGTAAATCAAAAGTGCGTTACTCAAGAAGTCGTCCAAATGATTCAAGAGCAATTACGAATGCTCCGTCTTCTACTTCTTCACCTTCTAATAATTCTTTCGAGATTCAACAAATGGCCGCCTTACTTGAAGACAAAATGAATATTCGAATGAGCCGTTTAGAGAAAGCGATTAGTGAAAAGAATGCTACGACTCCTGCTACCGTCAAAGCAGTCGAGGAAGTTTGTGTCACATGTGGTTCAAACCATAATTTCAACAATTGTCCGTTAACTAGGAACGATTTTCCCGTTTTTCAAGATAATATTCATCAATTCCAACAAACCGCCGCCGTTGGCAATTTTGTTCAAAGGAATCCTCCTAATTTGGCAAACCAAATGAGACCACCGGGTTTCAATCAACCAAATGTTCAAAGCAACCAAGGAAACCAAAGCCGATATCAAGGAAACAATTTCAATTCGAATCAAAACCGTGGAGGAAATTTCAACCAAAACCGCCAAAACAATCAAGGAGCCGTTTATCAAGCCCCACCATACCAACCACCAACAAATCAACCTTTGGTTAATCAAGCTTTACCTCCCGTTTCACAAATTCAAGGTGTGTCTAAAACAGATTTTGAAAGTTATGCTAAAGCTAATGATGCGAACATGAATAACTTGCAAATGAAGTTGGATAATTTTCAAAGAAACCAAAATGATTTTCAAAAAGTTTACAATGATTCTCAAAAGAAGCAAGATGATTTTCAGAAGATGATGCTCAGTTTCATGCAAAGCTATCACACCAACCAAGCTTCAAGTTCAAGTTCGTTACCAAGCAATACCATTCCAAACCCTAGGAACGAAGCCAAGGCAATTACCACACGAAGTGGTGTCTCATATGACGGACCTCCAATTCCACCGCCGGTGGTGGAAAAGGAAACCGGGGTGACAATGGATACGGAGCTACCTATCACCGAAGACATCCGACCTCAAGTTGTCCAAGACTTAGGAAAAGACAAAGAACCAATCAAAGAGCCTTCTTTAGCTCAAAAGACCAAGACTAGTTTGCCTTACCCTTCAAGACTTGCAAAAGAGAAAATTCGTGAAAAGGATGATATCCTAGCTTCAAAGTTTATGGAAATTTTCCGTAATCTTCACTTTGAGCTAAGTTTCGCGGATGCTCTCATCCATATGCCAAAGTTTGCATCGATGTTTAAAAAGATGTTAAATAACAAAGACAAGTTGATCGAATAAACCAAAACGCCGTTGAACGAAAATTGTAGTGCGGTTGTCCTTAAAAAGCTTCCGAAAAAGCTTCCAAAAAAGCTAGGTGACCCCGGTCGTTTTCTTATTCCATGTGATTTTTCGGAGTTTGATAATTGCTTAGCCCTAGCCGACTTAGGTGCTAGCATAAATCTCATGCCTCTTTCCATTTGGAAAAAGCTTGGACTCCTGGGCCTAAATGATACTAAAATGGTGTTAGAATTAGCCGACCGAACAATTTCCAAACCAACCGGTGTAGCCGAAAATGTTTTTGTCAAAGTAGGGAAGTTTTACTTTCCCGCCGACTTTGTTGTTCTTGATTTCATAGCCGATCCTCGAGTACCGTTGATACTCGGGAGACCTTTTCTTAGGACAGCTCATGCTTTAATCGATGTATATGAAGGAGAGATAATTCTTAGGAATGATGATCAGACTTTAACCCTTAAATGTGGTGATACACCTTCTATTTCGTACAACAATTTCGAATCATTGAAGAAAGTCGATCTCATTGATGTCACGTGTGAAGAATACTCACAAGAAGTCTTAGATTTTTCCGACTCAGTTGCATATGGCAATCCTTCTCCCGGATACGATCCGATTGTTTCAAATTCTTCTCCAACACTTACTCCTTTCGGGGATAGTGATTTTCTACTCTTGGAAGAAGCTGATACTTTTCTTGCTATAGCCGATGATCCAACTTCACCAGAAGTTGATGAAGCTTATTATGACCCAGAAGGGGACATTCTCCTTCTCGAATCTCTTCTCAATAGTGATCCTTCGCTTAACTAAATCAGAAAGTTACTTACCGAATCATGATGAGCATTATAAAAGTTTGTAAATCTACCGAATCTTCAATCGTTGAACCTCACGAGGTTGAAATTAAGGACTTACTCCTCATCTCGAATATCATGTTTAGCAGATAACAAAAGTTCCTGTTATAATTGCCAAAGATTTGAGCGTGATGGAATGACCGCTCTCATAAAGTTCTTAAATCCCAAAAAGCATGCAATTGCTTGGAAGCTCTCTAACATTAAGGTATAACCGGAATTTTATTTCAATAAAATTTTCTATTGGGAAGATGTCTATGAAGACCTAGCGGTCCAACATCAGAGAAGGGTTAACCGTAGTAACCAATGATGATAATGAATTAGTACCAACAAGACTTGTAACAGGATGGAGAGTATGCATAGATTATCTTAAGTTGAACGAAGCTACAAGAAAAACCATTTCCCTTTATCGTTCATGGATCAAATGCTTAAGAGACTCGCAGGAAATGAGTACTATTGTTTCCTCGACGGTTTCTCGGGTTATTTCCAAATTCCAATTGATCCAAATGACCAAGAAAAGACCACATTCACCTGCCCATACGGAACGTTTGCTTATCGCCGCATGCCTTTTGGTTTATGCAATGCGCCAGGCACGTTTCAAAGGTGTATGATGGCAATCTTCCATGATATGATTGAAAAGACAATGGAAGTCTTCATGGATGATTTCTCGGTTTTTGGAGATTCTTATCGCCGCATGCCTTTTGGTTTATGCAATGCGCCAGGCACGTTTCAAAGGTGTATGATGGCAATCTTCCATGATATGATTGAAAAGACAATGGAAGTCTTCATGGATGATTTCTCGGTTTTTGGAGATTCTTTTTCTACGTGCCTCACCAATCTAGAAAAAAAATGCTTAAACGGTGTGAAGACACCAACTTAGCTCTAAATTGGGAAAAAAGCCATTTCATGGTGAAAGAAGGTATCGTACTCGGACATAAGATCTCGAAGAAAGGAATTGAAGTCGACAAAGCTAAGATCGATGTGATTTCTAAGCTACCTCACCCAACCACCGTTAAGGGAATTCGAAGTTTTCTCGGGCATGCTGGTTTTTACCGCAGATTCATCAAAGACTTTTCAAAGATCTCTCGACCCATGACCCATCTCTTAGAGAAAAACACTCCTTTTATCTTCTCGGAAGATTGCATTCTAGCCTTTCAAACATTGAAAAAGAAGTTAACCGAAGCTCCAATTCTCATTGCTCCAAATTGGGACCAACCTTTTGAAATCATGTGTGATGCAAGTGATTATGCAATAGGTGCGGTTCTAGGGCAAAGGATTGAGAAGCATTTTAGACCAATTCATTATGCAAGTAAGACAATGACCGAAGCAGAATCAAACTACACAACAACGGAAAAAGAGATGCTTGCAGTTGTTTACGCTTTTGAGAAGTTTCGATCATATCTTATCATGAACAAAAGTGTTGTTTACACGGACCACTCCGCATTGAAATACCTCTTCAACAAGAAAGACGCCAAAGCAAGATTGCTTAGATGGGTCTTACTTCTTCAAGAATTCGATTTTTCAGTAATTGATACCAAGGGAGCTGAAAACTATGCAGCCGATCACCTCTCTCGTCTTGAAAACCCGTATGAGAATGTTTTTGATCCTAAAGAGATTAATGAAACTTTTCCTCTTGAAACATTGAATACGGTGACTTCTCATGATGACCAAAATACCCCGTGGTTTGCCGATATAGCAAATTACCACGCGGGGAATTTTCTTATCAAAGGAATGTCAACCCAACAAAAGAGGAAGTTTTTCAAGGATATAAAGCATTACTTTTGGGATGATCCCTATCTCTTTCGTACATGTACGGCTCAAATCATCCGTAGATGTGTATTTGGCCAAGAAGCTCTTGAAATCCTCAAGGCTTCTCATGAAGGACCCACCGGGGGCCATCATAGTGCTAATATCACCGCTCAGAAAGTATTTGATGTTGGTTTCTTTTGGCCTACAATTTATAAGGATGCTTACGAATTGATCAAATTCCTTGGGTGATGCATTCACAGAGCAAGGCAAGATTTCACATCGAGATGAGATGCCTTCAAAAGCAATCAAAAAAATTCCAAGTTTGTGAACTTCTTCGCTGTTTGGGGTATGATATTTATGGGACCTTTTCCGTCGTCTAGAGGAAACAAATATATTCTAGTAGCCGTTGATTATTTTTCTAAATGGGTTAAAGCCAAGGCGCTCCCTGTAGGTCCTTATAAACAGGATCTGAATGAGCCTTTGAATGACTTATAGTCCTTTAGATAAATCCAAAGAAGCTATGAGAGACGATTACCGAGAATACAAATATTGACGCGGAATATCAATATCTATACCAAGATGAACACAAGAACAAAATACTAATCTTGCTATTACTATTACTATTTGATTGTAAACGATCAATCAACACACACATATATGTTTACAATACTATTCTACGTTCCTTTTATAAGATTAAGGAACCCTAAACGCGTTAAGAGATAATGCTTACTCCTTCCTAGAAATAACCTAATAGATAACTAATCCAATAAATACAACCAGACTTAACTATTTGACATAACAGTATTAACTTTAATACTGCCAGACCTAAGTTAAAGCTGGCAGACTTAACTTGCTCTACCAGACTTAACTTCTATTACTAACAGTACTAACTATCCTTATCAGTACTAACTATAACTAACAGACTTAACTTTAATACTAACAGTATTAAGTCCGTTTACAATATTTTCCTAACAATCCTCCCCTAACTTGATCTTCATGCATGAACTTCAAGTTCCTTCAGAATATTCTTGATCTTTAAATACTTTAAGCTTCTTTCTTGGCTTTTTAAGGATTGTCTTTAAAATTCTGTCTTCAAAATAATAAGTCTTTATGTCTTCAAATCTTGACAGCAACTAGTCTTTAACTCTTGTATCAGCAACCTTGACAATGTTGTACATCAAAACATAAAGTTTCAGTCTATTCTCATCACTTCCAGGTGTGTTAACTCCTGTGAGAGGTGAATCAATTGAAAATGTAAATCTGATTGATGTCTCTTTACCATAGCCTTAACTCATAAGTAGTCCAGTTTCTTTGGCCACCAGAAAGGTGTATGTCCATGGTCAACTGAAAACCATTTCAACTCTCAGTACTTGAAACATTGGTGAGTTGAATACCATATGATTTTTGGCAAACCATTACAGCCATCAACGGATTTGATATGCCTTTACCTGTAGCCGTTTGCTCAGGGCTAGTCATGCTTTAGTATAAATACTATGGTGCATAGAATACCATACAATTTTTGGTAAATTGTCAACCATAGAACGGATTTGATAGGTCTTTACCAAGCAGCCGTTGCTCTGGAACTAGTTAGTTCATATGTCCCTAATAAACATGGTGGAACAAAGACATTTGTTGTGTGGTGTTAGCCAACACTCAAACCCTTTCTTCATCTTCATGAGTAGATGTGACTGTGTCATCATCTTCAGAATCTTCAAATTCTTCCAATTGTTGTCTCACAAACTTGATCAGCTCCAAAGCCATAGAGCTTTCTTCTTCAGTTTCTAGCTTCAAATCCAGCATTTGTGAAAGTACTTCCTTTGTCAGAGGATATTTGCTTTCCACAAGCATATGAAAAACAAGTCCAGTACTTGTCATGATAGTATGTACTCCTGAGGAACTATGTAGTTTCCAGCTGATAAGCTTCCAGTCTTGCTGTGTATCCCAAATAGTCCAGCCGATCACCTTGATTAAACATACTATCAGATCTCCCCCCAAACAACCTGTCGAATCCTTTTCAGGAAGCCTATCTTTATATTCTTCCATGACTAGCTTCATAAACTAAATTTCAAATCTTCTCTTTTCCAAATCGATAAAACTCCATTAGGTGCGAAAGAATCTCTGATGTCCATTAGCACCTTGTTACCTTAATTCAGATATATATCTTCATCAGGTTTGGTTTTGATCATGTTTGATGTTTAAGTTGTAAGAAAAAATATTGCCATTCAATAATGGATAGAACATGATGATCCAAGACTCCCAACATCATCACTTTGTCCTCATCAGAATTTATGCAAGCAATATCTTCAAATCATCATCTTCTCTGTTAAACTAGAGCCATGCTTTCTCCTTTTTGCCTTTAACTTTCTCCTTGTGCCTAACTTCCTTTTCTTTGCTCCTTCTTCCTCTTGAACTTCCTCATGAACAGATTCATCCTTCTTTTCTTCCTCTTTATCAGCATCTTTCTCATTCATCTTTTTGATTGCTCTTTCATCTTCTTTAGATCCAATAGCCACAAAAGTCTGATCTTGCTTCTTGTATCTCTCATACAGTACTTGAATCTCCTCAAATGACTTAGACTTTAACTCAGCATGCTTCTTTGTTTGCGACATGTTTTCAGATATGTGATCATCTGATTTCTACGCTGAGATATTGTTGGTGGCTTGATTCTGATAATAGCAACTCCTTTGTTCTGCAAAAACTTCTTGGGCAGCATTGTGTCATGTAGGAACATTGCTCTTTCCTCCAATATATATTGCTCCCTTTCTTCTTGTTGAAATCTTTATCTGCAAGAATCTGATCTGATTTAATCTGCTAATGTAATCCAAAATCAGTTGCCAGTGCTCTCTGCTGCTTCTTCCTCTTGCTCTACCAATCTTCTAGCCAGAAGTGCATCAAGATCAATTTGTCTTTGTGTTTCAGCATCCATTTTGAGCTTGCACTCTTTTAGCTTCCTCTAAATCTGCTAACTCTTGAAGCTCTTTTGATGTCTTTTGATTCCTTGAACTTCAGCTTGAATGTCCTCTTCAGTCATTGGCTCCTTTCCTTTTCTCCTTTGAGCCCTTTCTGCCTCGCCAGTATTAACTTCAGCAGCATTAACTTCACCAGTATTAACCTCAGCAGCATTAACTTCACCAGTATTAATTTGAGCTGAAGATGTACTATCAGGATTAAGTTCAGCAGTATTAACTTGAGCAGTATTAACTTGAGCAGTATTAACTTGAGCCCCCAGAATCCGGTTCTTCAAAATGAAGACTTTTGTAAGAGTTTTTGTAGACTTTGATTTTCTTTTGTAATTTGCTACCAGAGGTGCTTGTGCTCCCTTAAACGCATCTGAGGCAGCACCTTTTGTTAAGATCTGTGCAGCCTCCAAAGTGGAAGGACTTATTTGTTCTTCTTGAGCCTCCCCTGAACTCTTGCTCTTTTCAGGTGTAACAAATATATCTCCTTGATCTGTTTCAAAAGGAACTTCTTGATCCTGACCCTCTGCATCCTTAGCTTCTTTACTTTTCCTCTTCTTCCTCAACTTGTCTTCAAGCTTTTTAACCTTCTCATTCAGCTTGAAGATTTCTGTACCAAGTGACTGCTTAGTTTCACTCAGTTCCTTTTCCAAAGATTTTACTCTTGACTCCAGCCTAGGTACAATATCCATTAGGTTCCTAAGTTGCTCACTTTCTTCACTAGATCTAAATGCTTGAAGCTCAGGTTCATGTGAAGGTGGTGGAGACATATGATAAGAAGTTTCAAATGATGGACCTTCTGTATCATGATTTGAAGGTGATGGTATGTTGAGGAGATGGTGGAGAGTTGGTTGAAATGTCAAGAAGGTAGAGACTGGTGGAGTGAAGTTGTTTTTGTACAGGTTGATTTAGTGTTATAGAATTTGGTTTTTACACTTGATGGTTGAGGATTTGGTTGTACAGAGTAGTTACAATGGGAGTGGTTTGTTAATTTGTACATGAGATGATGAGGTAGCTGGTACAGACTGAGATGGTGTTGGACAACACTTGGATGAGGTTGACCAGCATCAATGGTGTAGCATACAGGCAACAATGGTCTAGTGTATCCCTTGAAACCTCGTTTCCATATTTCCAAAAAAATCTTTTGGTTAATGATACAGGTACAAAAGGTTTTTGTTTCAGTTTGAACATTCAAAATCATTGAAGAAAACGGGGGTACATTAAAAACCATGATTTTGCTTTTTCAATTTGAGATCTCCATCAAAGATAGATTTTGAAAAGTTAAAGTCTCTTCAGTGGAAAGACAGATCAAAGCAAATGGCGATGTTGCTACCAAACAGATCCCATCCTCCCTTTTGGAGCTTTAGACATGAAAGAATGTGATGGATTAAGAATCTCCATTGGGGTGTAAAGTGCTTTTTCCAAAATGTAAAAGTTCTGTCATTGTTACATACCCAATAGTTTGCAATCCTTCAAAAAGTCTCTCATTTTGCAAATATGTTATCCCTGAAGCATCTGCTAATTGAGCTCCCTCTAACAGACTCTTCAGCAATTGTATGTTTCAATGGTATACTATTGTGCATTAAGTTGTTGAAGTCCATCTGCAAGTGTTCTAGCAGTTGCAGGCGGCCAAAACTGCTTGATAAAGGGAAATCGAAGATAGAGTGGATGTGGCGTGAGAGCATACCTCAATTTTGATTCTTCTGAGGAAATCCACTAACTCCGTGTACCCAGTACACTCAGTTGGTTTTGATGTAATAACCCACTTGGTTGTGCTATCGCAATACTTGAGTTTGCGCCATGTAAAACACTTGGTGAAATTAATTTGAATCTTAAAAATAAGTACTGGTGTTGTGACGTTTGACATATTAAGGTCTGTAGTGGAAAAATGTTAACGATTGCATTTTGAAAAATAATAGGGTAAATAGTGATAAGGATAAAGAGAAATTACTTTTATCCCTAATAGAGAAGTACTCTTCAGCGTTTTTAGGCGGCTAAAATATCTTCAACTGTTAATTATAAATAAAATAAGATAATTTTATTTCAAACAGTATTAAGTGAAAGCTACCAGACTTAAATCTTGTACTACCAGACTTAAAATAGTCAACCAGTATTAATAGTAACTCATCAGACTTAACATACTTTCAACCAGTTTTAATAAAATTTACAGCAAGTAGACCACAACATCATTACTTACAATCAAATTGCATCCAATTAGCAAGTGACACCTGGCATTTTCTTTTCCATGCCCAAGTTGATCTTGCATCACTCTTTTCAACACCAAGTAGTACCTGCAAAGTTAGTCTGAACAAAACAAACAATTCTAATCTAACTTATACTAAGCAGAATTAACCTAAGTTAACTACCAGACTTAATACTCAACTACCAGTACTAAGTGATTACCAGTTTTAACTTTTACACTAGCAGACTTAATACTATGCTACCAGAATTAAGTTACTATGTTACCAGAACTAACCCTAAATTATACTACCAGAATTAATTCTAACTAATACTACCAGGATTAATTTTAAACGTGTATCCTTTTGAAGAATCAACAGTTTTCATATCAAAAGTATACATGTTGTGTTGCCTAGGAACTTTAAGAAGAACCTGATTTTCATCAGGCATCTTGAAGTCAGAGGACACCACAAAACACTCTTTTTCAGTAAAAAGTACGTTTAGCTTTTTATCACATATCTGAGATATGGAGAATAAGTTAAAATGTCCAAGTTCTTTCACAAAAAGCCACATCATCAAAAACTAAATTTCCTATAATAGTCCCTTTTACCACTGATACTTCCATTACTTCCGCCAAAAGTAACAATCCACTTTAAGAGTTCTTGAATAATCTTCAAGATGGGCCCGTTTTACCAGTCATGTGCCCAGAACATCCACTATCAAAAATACCTCTATGCTCCATATGCTTCAGTGGATGATCCTGCACATACAAAATGAGATTAGTTTCTCTTTGGGACCCATGCCTTCACAGGCTTGGGTCTGCCTTGTGGACCTTGAGAAACATGAATATTTGAATCAGGGGTTGGTCCACTATTGATATTGGAGTGTAGTGTTGTTTTTCTCCAAACACAACCTGCTGAGGTCTTAACAGCAGTGCCCATTTTACCCTTAACAGCATATTTATTTGACTTGTGTGCTGTTGTCCTTGAAAAGGGTCTATTTATAGGTGAATTTTGTTTTGAAAAACATTTCTTTGGACTTTTAATATTCACCTGTGAAGTCTGGTTTGATAATACTGGTCTATTTACTCTGGCAGCATTAACAGTCACCCTACCAGAATTAACATTTTGATTGCCAGTATTAACTCTAGAACCACCAGACTTATTTTTAGTACCAGAATTAACATACATGCTACCAGAATTAACATGTTGCTTGCCAGTACTAAAACTAGAAGTAAACTCAGACTTAATATGAGGCCGAGAACTACCATGCAACCTAACCAGAACTAACATCTTCTTGCCATATTAACATTTACCCTACCGAGTATTAATATTTCTGTCTTTCAGTAACTAAAATTGAGGCTAATGTTATTTAGTTGTACAGTCTGGGAGTGAAATTGATTTGCTTTATTCACCCTGTTTTAGTGTTAGTCAGCTTTTTGGTTTGTGGGGGGCTTGCCCCCCTTTAAACAATTTTTTTTTTTTTTTTTTGGCTTGAATTACCCCTGTGCTCTTAAAAGCAGCTTCCCTTGCCATCTTTTTCTCATAATAGTCACAATCCTTAATCAAGTGACTAAGACTTCCACACACATAACATGATTTTCTTTCAAAAGAATAGCCTGCACCTAATTCCCTTTCCATTCTTTGATTCCATTTTTGTCTATGAGTTGAAGGAATAGGTGGAAGGGACCTGGTGTTCTAATTGGTTGCCTAGGAGTATTTTTACATGCTGTGCACAAACTAGGTCAACAGTTTTTTTGTAGGTTCAGGGCACTTGGGTGAGGTGTCGCGGGAGTGTGGTGGTAGTTGACTAGTAGGGTTAGAGTCTGCGATCTCAAGTAGACGTGGTTAAGACGAGATAGGTGCGTAGGGGTATGTTGTGGCCATGGACAGGAAGGTCAGTATATAGGTCCTTGAGTTTCCCCCATCGCCGGTGTCATTGATTGACAAGATGAGTAAAGCAGTGGAATTTGCATCTAAACACAGTTCCCCAAGCTCCCTATCACTGTCGAGAGATGGACAGATGGAGAAAGCAATGGAACTTGCAATAGACACTGTAGACTAAGGAGATTTTAGGTTGAGGTCCCATGTTTGCCATACTCATACAAAGAATCATCTATGTCCTCCTGTTCCTAGGGGTATAATCACCACTATAAGGATGAAGGGACACATTGTACTCAACCTGTGTTGAATCTGCTGTATAGTGGGATTATGATTATTCCTGCAGCTGCTTTCTCTAAAAGCCAAAAATACCTTCTACTTATTTCTTCCTCATAATGATCCTAGGGACCTCAGCATTTGATTTGATGCCATACCCTAAACCCATCTTTAAACTTTTTTGAGCTCATCCACAATCGCGCTAGCTTTCCAAAGGGATTTTTTAAGAAAACAAACCAAGAGATCAACAATTTGTTTATGTGTAAAACCTCTTAGCTTTACAGCTTCATTTCCTATTCTACTATACTATTTTCAGCTTTCATCTTTTCAAATTTGATTTAGCCTGAAAATTTAATTTTTCATTTAAGTGATGATTGCTGTTTTGAGTTGGGAGGCTTTTAAAGGCTGAGATTCATAATTTCTTAACAGCTAGCTTATTGGCAACTAAGGCAGCTTCATATGGTTCACCAAATTCAATAGCAATTCCATCTATTTTAGCGTTAAGAGCATTAAATTGAATCTAAACCAATTTTGAGCACATTGATACCTCATTAATTCACAGTGTAAGCATTAGAGCATGATTGAGTTCTTCATCTGTAGTCTGCTCTACCCAAATGAAATTATGACCATCATCCAATGGTCATCAGGCTTGCCTTTCAGTTCTGATTGGCTGAATCTGAACCTCTACTTGCTCACTGCTGCTGTCCATCTTTTGTACCTTTAAACTTGCACTCCCTAGCAAAATGCCCAGTATTGTGGCAATTGAAACACTCAACTTTTCTCTTATCGAATGCCACATGCATTTTTCCATCCACTCTTGGCCTTCTACCTGTCTTCTTGTAGAACTTCTTAATCTTTATGGCAGTCATAGCAATCTGCCAATTGATATCCATCTCTTCCAAATCTAGATCATCAATTTGATCTAGGTCTTCATGTATCAAATCCACATCATCAGCATTTGTGGCTAGAAAAGAATGGATACCTTTCATCAGACAAGACCAGGAGTAGCAGTTGGTGTTGCTATTGGAAAAAAGAAGGTGGTAATAATAACATAACTTCCTGAGACTAGGCTTGCTGTGCTTGCTTGAAGAAACTTTGGCTTGAGATATAAAAGCCACATTATCAGATGCCAGGGAAGAAGATGATGTCTTTTGGATGTCTTGTTCAAATACACTCAGATTATTGTATAAATCATCTATTGACAGAGTGTCAATATTCTTCTTTGTTCTCATTGTCATAGCTAAACTGTCCCACGCAGGAGGAAGGGACCTCAAGAAGCTTAATGATTTTGCATCTTCTCAGACACACTAAGCACCAAGGCATCCACTGTGAATAAATGTTTTTTGAAAACCCTATCATAACTTTTCTCACAACTTTCCTTAGAAGATATAGTAAATGCCTCAAACTGTTGTTTCAAAACAGCTTTTTGCATTTTCTTAGAGTTAGCATTTCCACCAAACCTTGTTTTGATAGCTGCCCAGATCTCTTTGGCATCATCCATGCCATGAAAACGTCTGAGATGATCTTTTGGAACAGCCATTAGCAACAGAGTTCTCGCTTTCCTTTCTTTTTCATCAGCAACCTGTTCTTCCTGTGTGGTTGGAGGAAGAACCCTGTAAACACCATCTTTTCCTTTGGTGACTCTCTTCTTTGAGTTCCCATTTTGAATCACTTTCCAGACCTCATTATCTATATACTCAAGATAATGTTCCATCTCCATTGCCCACGTATCATAATCATCTTTTTGAAGAGCAGGCAGTTGATGTTTGAAAGTGGTATTGGTGGTGATAATTTGGTGGTGTTTAGCAGGAGCTATCTCCTTTGTTTGATGATCTGGTTGTGAATCCAGCCAAAGATGCATCAATCCATGAAGAGAACAGTTCCACATCATCATGAAGAGAAAAATCATCGTGTGCAGACATGATTATGTGGTGGAATTAAAAGGTTTTGATCTATGTTCAAACTTTGTAGTAAGTCCCCCTTGGTATGGCGCTGAGGAACCGCACTGTGTAGGTCCCAAATAAACAGGATCTGAATGAAGCCCTATTGAATGACTTATAGTCCTTTAGATAAATCCAAAGAAGCTATGAGAGACGATTACCGAGAATACAAATATTGACGCGGAATATCAATATCTATACCAAG
The DNA here is from genome assembly GCA_026074375.1 of Tanacetum coccineum. Taxonomy (NCBI): domain Eukaryota; kingdom Viridiplantae; phylum Streptophyta; class Magnoliopsida; order Asterales; family Asteraceae; genus Tanacetum; species Tanacetum coccineum. Next base: position 34,427 of record BQNB010041472.1, read on the forward strand.
ATGAACACAAGAACAAAATACTAATCTTGCTATTACTATTACTATTTGATTGTAAACGATCAATCAACACACGACACATATATCTGAAAATGCGATAAGGAAGAAGATAATTTGTCTTTTAGCAACGTTCTTACATAAAAAACCAAAACCTCTTTCTCATCCTCAAGAAGTTGACAAAGAGATGCAAGATGACAAAGTTTCAAGTCAAATACCAATTGATACCATTGTTATGCCAATACGAATCACTTTTGATAATCCAATTGATTTTAATGATCATTTTTCCAAACCAAAGGATTTAAAAAAGGACTTAGCTGTTGCACTTGATTCCACCGAATCAAGTATTTTACCACCTCCTTTGTTAGATTCCGACTCGCCTTTCACTGCGGAGTTGTCGGCTAGTATTACCTTGAATTCTCTCGGAAACGAGGACAAAGTATTCAAACCAGGTATATTAGTTTATCATGCCATTCATGATAAAAATCTTGTAACATTGGAGAAGAATTTAAGAGAGAACATTTCCTCTGAGACTCTCTTATTTCTCAAAGAATCGTCATCTCCTCGTCCTCCTCCGGAACCACCAGATGTTTGCATGAGATTTAAGCCCGTTTTGGCTATGAAAAATGATTTTGTTAAGCCTAATGAAGATTTTTACCTAAGTGAAACGGTGTTATCTTTAAATGTTGAATATGTCAATTCCTTCACATTTATCAATTGGTCTTTTCTTCCATATTTCACCTACCCCGAGGATTCACCTTTGATTTTCTCTTTTAGGAGTGAGAATTTTGTTTTTAACCCCGGTATCGTCACGTTTCATAAGCCAGTGGCATGTTCAATGAAAGTTTTCCATTTGCTCTCCCTAAGGACGAATTAATTCAGGGATCGAGTCGAGCTTGTGACTCGATGACCAAAAATAAGCCGCTTCGTGGGAGTTCACCCCATGCTTATCTTTTTCTTTCTTCTTTCTATTTTCTAACAAGTGTGTTGTGTTGTGAAAAGGCTTGTACTCTTCCGTTTTTCGTGTTTGTTGTTTGTACTTGTGATTTTTGTAGGATTGAACCAACAATTTCTGAAGCCTCTCGTGTTCGATGTTGTGTTCCGTTTCACTCGAGCTTCTTATCCTTTGTTTGAAATTAGTTTGGGGAGATCCGATATCCTTTCATCTTATCGATTAATGTCTATCTTTGCATACTTAATAAACGGCTTAGATTTTCGTAGAACCCGACCTTAAACATTGAGGAGTTTCTCATTAGTTTGAGTGGGGAGAAGCCTATCGATTGGATGTTACCTAGTCTTAGTTGATATTTGATTACGCTCCAATCGTACGCCGTTTGCCCACAAAAATAGCAAAAAGAATGTATTACCAATTTTTATGAATGTAGCAATCTTATTTTTTGTAGGAAAAATGAAAAAAATAAAAATATAAGTGGTTGGAAAGAAAAAAAATAATAAATAAGTTGATTTAGCACACGTTGTGATAGGGTTTTCTTCACAGAAAAAAAAAAGTATTAAGACATGAATGTAGGTTTTCCGTTGGTAAGAATAAGAAGTAATTTTTGACCCGATCGTACGTGTAGAGTTCTAGCTTTCTCCCTTAACAATTAATGATGATAGTTTGTGCGAGTCTCATGTAGACTTTAAACATGCTAGGCTTGAAATCATTAGTAAATGAAAACTTGTGCTAATCTCAAGTAGATTTTAAATATGCCGAGTTGGATTTTATATAGGCTAAGTATTTGCGAATTTCTTTATTAGAGATTTTAAAATTGCAAAGAATAAGAGATGATAGTGTTGATTACGAATTAGGATGCTAAACAAAGTTTATTTGGAAAGCTTAAAGGCTTACAAGAATAACTTGTGGTTTTTCTTCCCCGAAGTTCTTAAAATGATTAATTATACGTGTTCTCTTTAATTTTTACAAATTAGAGTTTTACTCTTAAAAGTCTAATCGACATATTCAGAGAAAAAGCTTTATCGATGATGAAGTCAAACATCATTGGTAAATAAGAATTTTAGTTCAAGTTTATACTTTGGTTTTCTTAAACGAAAATTTTCTATTTTGCAAAAATAATGTGTTGAATTAATTAATTAATATAGTAAAAAGAATAATAATAATAATAATAATTAAAAAAAACAAAAAAAAATGAAAATGTAGTTGGTGAATAAAAAGGATGTAAGTTATAAATCCTTAGTGTTAATATACAAACTCCATCGCAATAAAGTACATGGGCATTTGTCGGTTCATTCCCGATGTGACATCGAAAGAAAGGGTGGATGATGTATATTTAGGGTTGGTATCATAATAAGTACACGAGCTCTTGTCGGAGGCGTGGCCGATGTGTCGTCGAAAGAAAAGTGATACCGATTCCTAGCCTAATAATATAAATAGAAATAATAATGTTGCAAAGTTAGAAAATAAAAATAGTATAAGTTTCATTCTAAAACAATGTATTCTTTTTGAAACTAAGGTTTGCAAAGTCTACAACGCTTTTTATCGGAAGTTCATAGTCTGATTAGTAATTCTCCGGATGGTGGTGTCAAAATGCACTTAGCACTTACCGGTGCCTCGGTGGGATGTAGAAAGAAAGTCATTCATGGGACAAGTGATACCATACGATGTCTTAGCAAAGAGGTTTTTGTTTGCTTTGAGTTGTGATTTTACTAAAGTGATTATATATTCGCCCAAAAAGGCCCATGGTGTAAAGCTTGGTTTTGAGGGGGGGGAGGAAATTTTAACTATATTATTTTGGGGATTTAATGGTTTAAATTAATTGTGAAACACACACACCTAAATTTATATGATTTATGTCAGGAAGAGGAATTCACAAGTGTAATTATAAGTAGTCTTTAGCATCTCTTAGTCGTAATTATCGGTGATCTTTATTTTTAAGCTTTGTATGGGTAAAAGTGAAATAAATCGGGGATGATAAGTAATCTTTTAGACACTTTTATTGTGCTTTTTGTTCTATGCATCCTAAAAGTCACACTAAGGTTAATGAAAACAATACCTTATGTCAAACACAAATATGTTTGTAGTTAGGTAGTTAAGTATCAAGTTAAAACCTTGAAACGAGAAAAAAATATCTTTCAATATCGGTCATTCGGCGTGTTTTATAAATGTCGAACTCTTAAGCTATCTCAACATAACTCCTTTGTACCTTTTCAACGGTTCTAGTTTTGGGGAAGAAATTTTGAGGATATTCATCCTCTATAACCACTAGTTCACCAACTTGTTCTCTATTCCCCAAACACCCCTAATGATACGCTTTCTATACTAGTAGTAAATGATATGTGCAAAATACACATATCTGTTATTTCTTAAAAAGGCCCAATTAAACCCAAAACAGACCAAAAATGGCAAAAATGTGCTTGTATTTGTGTTTTGTGTGTGCAGGTAAGGATATATCAAAAATCACAAGAAAACAGTCAAAAACGGGCAAGCACGGACACGAGAATCAGAAGAGTACAAAAAGAAGCCAAAGAATCAAAGCCGAAGCCAGAAAAATCAAGACCTCAGTCAAAATCAGTCAAATCCAGTCAACAATGGTCAACAGCAGTCAACCATAAAATGACAAAACCCAAAAATATTCCATTTTGGTCCTCCAAGTTTCAGAAAATTCCAAAAATAGTCCTTGGGCCTTAATGGGCCTTAACTACCCTTAAAACACTACACGGATTTAATAAGCCTTAATAACAAGCCCAAAACCCAAATACCTACTACCCGGCCCAATACCCTAGCCCACTTTCCTTTTTCATAACTCCAGGGACTATTAATGTCATTTTTAAAAGTAGTTTTACACTACAATTGTGATAAACCAACCACAAGGACGAATTTTGCCAAATCTCCAAAGTTTAAATATGATTTACCCTGTGACAGTTGAAAATGGCGCCAAGCACTGTTCATCATCTTCTCTAGTTACCCACAGTTAAAAACAAGGGGCAAATGGATATTGAAGGTGCGATTGGTCAATTCAAGTGGTAAACAACATAAAGGCAAGGTTAAATTAGTCTAATCAAGTGATCTCATTAGCTCTCTCAAAGCTCAAGCCACGTAAGCTATGGAGAAAGCACAAGGTTATGTGGGTTTTTACACTATAATCACTCACACAACTAACACAATGTCACATCAATGGAATGACACGCTGGCAATCCTCAGATACACACAAAATGATCAAACGGCTCAAAATCATTTGGCAATGATTGGAAGAATGGAAGGTGGAGATTAAGAGGGCGTGGGTAAGAAGGCAGACCTAGAAGCTTCACTATTGTGCTATAAATAGGACCTCAGCTCACACACACAAACATCTTTTTTTCTAGCTTTTTCACCTAGGGTAGCTTATAGAATTTTGCTTATTGTAATTCGTTTTTTTAAACCAGTTGTAATCCTCTTTTATATAATGTAATCAAAGCTTTTAGTTAAATAAATTCAGTGTTTGCATTTTAAATGTTCTTAATCTCTTTCACTCATAAGCTAAAATCTGTCTCAATAAGCTCTAATAAGCTTAAAGTTAGCTCTCATGAGTCTATAAGCTCATTATAGAGCTTAAACTCACCTTAATCATACCTCAACTTTAATAATCAGCTTAAGTACTAATTTACCTTTACTTGTGGACTTATGAGCTTTTTGGAAGGGGATCTTAATTTGGAAGAGATCCCAAGGACTTATACTGGCTTATTTCAATAAGCCAGAGCTTGTAGCAAAGCTCTAAGAGCATACTTATGCCTTGTTTAGCTAGGCAAGTTGTAAGTTTTTCATTTACTTTTCTGTTTTCATTTCTAGTTCAATAATTAGCTTAATAATTGTTCTTAGTTGTAGATCTGCTTAATTGTAGCTTATTTGTGCTTATTTCTCTATAATTGAACTTATTAGTTACTATTGCTTTTCTGTTTTTGCTTATTAAACTATAAAACTTAGTATCTTTGTTTCTGTCTTAAAAAAAACTATAAAAAAACCAAAAATAGTAGAAAGTAGTGTAAATCTTAGATTGCTTGCTTATTCAGTTGTTAGTTTATGTTTAATAAGTTAGTTAAAAGTTGTTTTTCATCTGGTAATTAAGTTTTGATAAGTAGATCTTAGTTTTAAAAGCTTTTTAAAAACTGTCATGAATTTAAAGGGGTGTTTGGTTTAAGCTTATTTGACCTGTAAAAGTCAAATCTATTTGGTAAATTTTCTCTAAACAGCTGAGGTTTCATAAGATAACAAGTTTTAAAAAGATTTGAGTACTTAGTTTGAAGTTAAAATGATTTTGTAGCTCATTTAGCTAAGCTGTGCACCAGGGGAGCTTATCTCTATTTGTTTTCTAGCTTAAAGTTGATCTATGTCCTTTGAGCTTTTGTTTGTGAATATATTGTGTTCATACACATTCATTAAGAGTGTGTAGTGCAGGTATACCTCTTAAGGTATCCTGCAATTGTGGTCTAGGCATTTGCCATTTGCACCAGCAAAGGCAGTTTCCACTACTGTCAATTCTAGTCCATTTTAGGTTAGCAAATCTAGGATTAAGGTTCTTAAAAGTGAGTAGTTTAAAGTTTAATCATAGCTTAGTGTAAATTAGGCCTTAATTTTCATTTCTCTGCTTATTTGCTTAAGTTCAATTAGCTTTAAAAGTCACTAAAAAAGCCAAGAGCCAAAAATAGTAGTAGTCATAGTTTTAGCTTTTAAGTTTAGAAATTCAGCTTTAAATATAAGTTTTTTTTATGATTTAATTCAGTAGTTTAAATGTTGTTTGATAAATCCTCAAAAGCTTATCTTCTGTCTTTGCTTATTGAGCATTAGAGCTTATTTTAATTTTGTTCTTTTCAAGTTAAAACCTGAGTTTACCTCTTTGTTCATCAAATTCAGTTAGCTTAATTTGTTTCTAGTTCAAAAAGCTTTTCACTCTTAGCTTAAGCACTTCATAAGCAATCTAGATCACCTTTACTTTTTCAATTTGAGCTTGATTTGAGCTATTTTCAAGTCAATAAGTAAAAGCAAGCCCAAACACCAACTTTCTGTTTTCAGCTTATACATAAGCTCTTTTTGAGCTTATAAGGGGTTTTCAGTTGATATTGCTTTTATTAAAGTTGTTCACTACAACTTATTCTACAACTTTCATTTTATAAGTTTTTCAAAATAAGCCAGTTTGAAATTGAACTTATTTTTTTTAGGCTTATATTTTTATTATTTTTATTATTTTTACGCTTTTAATTAGTATTAAATCTTAGAAAATTCATATCTTAAAATCTTAAAAGCCAAAAAAAATATTTTTCTTTTTCTTAAAATTTTCTTTTGTCCTATTCTAGGTTTAGGAATTTAGTTTGCATTTATCTTTGCTTCATTCAAATCATAATCCAAGCTTAAACGTGGTTTCAATTGCCCAAGTCGTTGGGGAAACGACCAGGGGATCATTCTTCCCGGTTAAATATACGTACTATATATTATATTATATATATTTTTGAGAGTGAATTTTCCTTAGGGAATTTTCTTAATATTGCTCTTTGGAATATTATTATTATAGTATACTTTACAAGTGTATTAAAACCTACTATCAGTAAACATGATCTTTCTTTTATTAGTCAATCATGTTATCTTGTATTGCATATACATGTGTTGATTATATGTTCTTATTTGATCATTTTATTTGTCGTTGTCTTAGTGATTGATAACTATTCGGTTAATCAAAAAATGCATAATCCTCAAGAAAGGTTTTGTTTCATTTTTAAATGCTTTTATGCTTGTACTCGTGTTACTAATTGTTAAGGCTTAAACATGACTTACATGATGTTTGCATTAGAATTAATTTTGTCTCTTATATGATGTCTCGTATGATCTTGTAATTTGTCATTTTGATACATGATTTTTTATATGGATATGTCTATGTTTGGTTGTTCTTGTTCCTGGCATTTCTTATATCTATCCGCATGATGGTCTAATTTTCACATGCTTGAATATGGTTTGCATGATCTTCTCATATGCTCCTTATATGACATTGCTACATGATTTTATTTGCTTCTTATGCATTTATGTTATGTCAAAGCATTTTTTTGGTATTCTTTTAGAAGTTTAGGATCTTTCTTTTAAAACCGTATTGTTTTAATTAAGAACCAAAATCGACAAACAAGCAATGGAGCAATATAACACGGTTGATACTTATTTTTCACAAATAAGCAAACCCAAATTCAATAAGAGACAAGCATATAATCAATATCATTCGTGTCATTGTTAGTGCAATCGATTTGCTAATCTAAAATCATCTTCCTCATTAATCTTGTGTTTGGTTAAACTATTTGAAACATGTTCTTGTATGAATGTTTGTATTTCTCATATCGTTTATGTTTGAATTCTTGAATGCTGGTTTGTAATCTAAATTGTTTGTGCTTTCGGTTGGTTTTTATGCAATTCATGCTTCTTGTCTTTGATTCCCCTCTAGAATTAGGAGTGTTTGGTATAATAGAAAATTATAGGATCTAAGCGTTAAATCTTTTCCATAAGCCTTTTGCATTATCAAGAAACTCCATTTAATCACTATCGCAAGCGAAAAATATGTTTAGAAATCATTTGGAACATTTTTAGAATTTTTAAGATTTGAGGAACCTTGTTTGTAGGGGCCGGTTCCATCTGCAATAAAGCCGGTTCCATTGAGCCAATGGAACCGCCGCTGTTGGTTCTACAGAAGGCATTTTTGTCGTTTGAGGTAGTTAACTTTTGTGTCCAACACTTTAATTAGGTTATTTATACTTGTATTAAGGTCACCTAATAGTTAGTTTTGACTTATCTAGCTCTTAAGTCCTTTAAAGACTCATAGAATCATCCAATATTTTTTTTGAACATGTATTATGCATTTTTAAGCTAGTTGCAACATTTGTCCTCCTCTTCGCTTAGCTTAAGAGTATTCCTATCCTTGTGTCTGTTGGTGAATGTGTTTTGATTGGATATTTGTCTATCTATATGTCTACCTATTAACTCTTTCGTATAATAATACTTGAATAAGTTTCTTTCGTATTTGTCGGTATAAATGTTTGAACTATCTTGTTGCAAAATGATATTCTTACATTTTGTTAGCCTTAAAATATGGTGACATATCAGGAATTACATTAGTTTACTAAAGGCAAGAC
>BQNB010041473.1:0-46739 GCA_026074375.1 Tanacetum coccineum
GACACTCTCGCCTTCTCTTTGTTTGATGTTGTGAACTGCCAAGTGTGTTTTTGTGAACCTCTTTTTCTGGCTAAAATGTGATCAGAACTTTGCCTTTAAGTCTTTGTAGTTAAGAATACTACCTGCTTTTTGACTATTCCACCATATTCGAGCCGGATCTTTGAGGGTATATGTAAACATGTGATAGCCCACAGGCATTAGCCATTTTTGCGTACGAATGGCTCCCTCGAAGAGGTGTAAGAAATTATCAGGGTCCCCCTTTCTGTCATAAGAACCAACATAGGAAGGCATTTTTAGTCCATCTGGGAGAGGATAGTCCTCGATCCAGCAAACAAAGGGGGTCACAGACCCTGTTGGATCTGCAAAAAGACCCGTAGGGTACGGATTCGGGCACACGGGTATGGAAAGGGTAATTGTTCGTAGGGGCAGGTACATGATATATGGATCCATTATACAGAGGTATGTTTCCATTTGGGAAAGTTTAGGGAACGTACCCTCCTTGTTAAGGGTAGGCAGGGCTCCCCCAATGGATTACCAGTCTGAGCTGGGAATAGGAAACTTGGGGTTTGTCCATTAATGATACCCGCTGAGGGTTGGGAGTAGGGGGTAATATGAGTAGGTACAAATCCATTGGGTACAGGTACACTATTAGGTATGAAAGGTTGGGCATGGTGTGAGAGAAGCGTACCGTTAGGAGGGAGATTCCCTCTTGTGTTAATTGAGGATTGACGGCCTCCATGTACAGAGGTCAAGGAGGATCGCGGAGGTTGGCCATCTTTGTTCCTTCCTAAGTGGGCTGCCAAAAGTGGGGGGAGGTTCATCTCCCGCCTTCCATTTTCCTCTGCTCCAGCTTCTGAAGGTCCGTTACCCTCGATATTCCTTCCAATTCTGCTTCTTTCCCTGTTCGGAGCTTCTTCAAACCCTACTACCCTTTCACGCTGTCTACGAACCCTGGGTGATCTCGTGCGAAGTGGTGGAGTGACTTCCCTGGTTCGTTCATGCCTTGGTTCCATCTCGAGTTCTTCATCGTAGTCTTCACTAAAATACTCCAATTCTGTTCGGAGATCTTCATTGCGTATCTGCCTTCGTCTATCTCTTAAAAGAGATTCGAGGATTTCATAGTTGGCTTCTACGAAAGCAGGACTAATCATAGGGGCAAGATCAGTCAAAGTGGAAGCACGATAAGCAAATGGCGTGTTTCCAGGGGTAGTGGCGGCAAACACGGTAGTAGTTACAGGTGGTCTTTCAGTGGTATTGATGTTGGGTATATGAGGTGGTGTCGAGAAACCCGGTGGTGGTGTCGTTTCTCTTTCGTTAGTCATGCCGGAAAAGTAGGTGAAGTGGTTTGGAGGTTATTTGACTTGGTTTGGACGGGACTAATTGTTGCAGGTCCCACGGATGGCGCCACTGATTGTGCAAATATGGGCACAATCAAGCTTCGATGGGATCGAAGAGTTTTTGGGATGCTTGAAGGATTTCCAAGTCTTGGATAACATGTGTCAACACAAATAGAAACACTACGTTAAGTGAAGCGCAGGGGGTGTCCCTGCGAATCACCTCTGCCCTAGTTTCATCGAAGGCTTTACCGCAAATGGTTTGGGGTCTTCACGTAGCGGATTCCCATACTGGTAACTATCTCAAAGACACTTTTATGCCACTTGAAACTATCTGAAGGTTTGAAAGTACAATTGGGAGAAGATCCAATTCAAACTCGAAGGGGATGCCTTCAAGCTGAAAGGGAGGGTACGTCATCACCTATCATGTGCACCAGGCATGAAATTAGCCATCTTCTTCAACACAGTAGCAAACTCATCCTTAGTCTGATGCATACTCAACCCGCGCTCAAACCCAGCACTGGCAGCCAAAAAAAGGAGATCACCCTAAACTCTGTTAAACTCATCAGAAGCAAGAAACTTCCAGACTAAACCCTAGAATTGGCCCTGAAAGAAGGTTGAAAACTCTAGAGGAGTAGCCTTCAAATGATGGATCTCCTCATCCTTTTCAGCCTCTAAAACAGTAGCCCAGTTCAAGTCAGCAGAAAGACGAGCCACATCAGGATGCAAGTTTGTTAGAAATAAAGAAATAATCTAATTGTAGCACTATTATAAAGTGCAGGGACTAGAAGTGCTAAGTTAGGAAAGTTTAATAAGAAAAGCTAACCAAGGCTATAAATAGTAATTTATGCCATGGTTAGATGTAACAACTTCATTTAATCAAAAGGCAAGTTAGTTAGTTCGTGGTGATTAATTGAGCGAGCTTGTTCGGATTATTCGTTGAGCATCGGGATTTTTGTTCAAGACAAGATGAGTCGAGACGTAATTACAGTTGGTTCGACAATGCGGATTCCGTTGTTATATCGGGGTGAATACTCTCAGTGGCATGAACGGTTTATGAACTATCTTGAAGAGCAAACGGATGGTGAAGCAATGATTAATTCTATTCAGAATGGTGATCACCCATTGCCTGTTGTTGCTCAAGTGTCACTTGCTGGAACCGCACCAAATGCACCTCCTACTCTTAAGGATCCCCAATTTTGGACTGCTAAAGAGAAAAAGAATCGAAAGATTGATCGTCTTGCAAGATCTCTTTTGATTCAAGGGCTTCCAAATGACATTTATTCTCTTATTGATAGCAACGATACTGCTAAAGATTTATGGGATGCTCTTGAAAGGCAGATGCGTGGTTCTGAGTATGGTGAACAAGATAGGAAAGCTGCAATTTTATATGAGTATGAGACTGATCCGCTCTGACTACACCTTAAAATATATGTAATATAATAAAATATCAAATATATAGTAAGAATAGTCTAAAAGCAGAATCAATGATACCGAGAAGTAGTATAGAGCTTTCCCGGGTCGTAAATCCCCAACGAGGCTGGAATGGTAAATCGATACGATCGAAGATTTGAGTTTGAAGGAAGGAATGAGTTTGGGAAGTTGAAAAAGTCAAATTAGATAATAACGGACTAAAACGTTTAAGAAAAACCTAGAAATTACGAAATTAAACTAGAAAACGAAGGCCCGAATCCCGAACAAAAGGGGGAAAACCTAAAATCTTTAAAAATAAGCCTACAAAGAAATTTTCACTTCTAAACTACTCTATGGACCAAATAACGAAGAATGAAAAAGACTAGACCGAAAACGGAGTTCGTTTGACCCAAAAACGAGTCAAAACAAAATCCCGTACCCGGACCGTGCTTTAAAAAGAGAAAAGTTATAAAAGTGACCCTACGAAAAATTTTATATTTTTCCTACAAACTAGATGATAAAAGAAAATTTTCTAAAAAAAGCAAAATATTTTTTTGATAATTTTTGTATTTTTTATGAATTAAATAAACTTTTATCTAAATTAAATTATAAAAAATATCAAACGTGTATAAAAAATTCTGAAATTTTTTCTAAAAATACTTTATACTATAAAGATCCTACGAAAAATAAGAAACACACCACAGCTTATACAATAAGCCCCGAAAGTACAGCCTTACACAGCTATGGCTTAGAGTCAAATGACCTTAAATATGTTTGCCCTTGAGTCTTTAACGAAAAAGACCCAAGGGCGCAGTGGTTAAGTGTGTGTGTAAAGGGAGGGGATGTATCGAGGGGTCCTGGGTTCGAGTCTTGCTCACCCTGTCCCTATGACTTCCCCTCTCTTTTATTTTTTTCAAAAAAACTATAGGGTAGAAATGCATGTTAAAATCTAAACTAAAGGAGGCTGCTAACTTATATAAATTTACACTATAGTTCAAACGTGTAACCCGCACTATGGAAAGAGTACCAAAACAAACCCTAACACATGCTTTTTTTGGCTTATTAAAAAGTGAGTTTTAGCAAAAACTCAAAACTACAAAGTTATAGAACAGCTTATTCTAAACAACTTTAACAAAGACACTTTTGACTTTGGTCAAAAGAATAAGCTATAAAATAAGCTTAAAGGTGACAGCAGCTTATAAAGCTTTAAAACTCAAAATGTTAAGTCTTTTTTGGACTTAAGGTCAAATTAAGCTAAGAGTTAAACTAACATAAGCTAAGGGATCTATATTAACTTAAATAAGCTAAAAAGGACAGGGAAAGCTACACTAAATAAGCTGTAAAAGCCAACATGAAAAATAAGCAATCCTATACTAATCCTAAGCTAAAAACAGTCAAGGGTTGAGTTTGGACTTGAAAATAAGCACACAAATGAGGCTTTTAAGAGCTGAAACTGAAGAGGCTTATAGAAGAGCCTATAAGCTCTTAAAATAAGCCAAAAACTTGGGCTTAATTGCTCTTAGTGGCTGAGAAAGATGAGCTTAAAGTTCCCCCTTTGCACCAGGGGAGCTTTAAGGCAAAGCTCAAGGGCTTATTTGACAGCTTATTTTAAGCTGTCAAATAAGCTCTAAAATCACAAATAAGTTCAAACAGATTGAGTGCTATAGCCAAGGGGCTTGTGCACCAATTTTGAGCTTTTGAAAATTAATTTTACTTGCTTATTTTTGTGAATGAAAAAGGGCTTTTGGTTTTTTACAAACTGTGACAGAAAAAAGGCTTGGTGGTTTTGACTTATAAAGTCAAAAGAACAAAGGCTCTTTGACAGCCCTTTTTGGACACTAAAGACACACCTTTTTGAATGCTTAAACTCAAACCACAAGTGCTTAATCAAATAAGCACTTGTGGGTTACTTAAAAACTTCACAGTTTTGAACTTAGATTGCAAAACCTTAGAAAACTATTTTACAACTAAAAACTTTCTAAAAACAGCTTGAAATTGCTTAAAAACTTATGCTTAAATTGACCAAGTAACCATAACCCATGCCAAAACCCTTTTTGACCCGTTTTGGTCTTGTACCAAACACCCCTTTATCTCAAAACTGTCAAACAAAAGGGAGTTTAAAACCTATTTTTAAGCTAAAACTTTGAAAACTTTTTATCCACTTCTACTTATTTTGACCTATTTAAACTATTTTAAAACTAAAAATCCTAGCTTATTAAGAAAAATAAGCTAGTTTCTCTACTAGCTTATACTACTACTTATGACAGTTTTGAGAGATAAGCTAATATAACACCAAATTATGCAAGGAAAACTTAAAACAGCTAATTAACAAGCCTAAACTAATGTATTTGCAAAGATTAAAGGCAAATAAGCTAATGACTTAAGCTAGAAATTAAGCTAAATGATCATAAAGAATTGAAACCTTGGATTTTTGTTGTCTCAGAACCAAGGCCACTCTTTCTGAGTGAGTGGCCTAAAAAGCCTGTCCTAATGGCTCCTTAGCCTCTAAACCTGAGCTTAAAAGCTCAATAAGCTCTTGGGAGCTTATTACTTCAAATAGCTTCCAAAATGCACTCAAATGGACATTTATGAGCTGAATTCAAATTAAAACAGTATGAAAGGGCTTATAACAAGTTTTAAACTGAAGTAGAGCTTATTAACAAGAATAAGCTCTAATGAGCTTATTGAGAGCTGATCGAGTGAAAAGAGCTTAATTTTTCATTAAGACTGAAAATTACAAATGCATAAGAGAGGTTAACTTAAAAACACTTTAAACTACAATAAAAACGACATAAAAACTTAATTAGAAACTGAATTAAAACTGAATCTTTTGCCACAATGGCTTACAAGGCTTTTATAGCCAAAAATCTACAACTAGGTCTTCCTTTTCTCTTTCTTCTTGTTGTGCTTGTTTGTAGACACACAAACACAGGTGTGTTTGTTTTGTGAGAGTGTTCTCAGCTCTAATCTTGGCCTTTAATTCTTCAAAATTCAATCTTGGTCGTCGAAATAGGTCTTGGGGGGTGTGGGATTGCCAACTTGGCACATTTGTTGCTGGGAAAGGTAGTGGAGGAGGGGGGAGTTGATTGTCCATGGAGGTGGTGAAGGTTCATGGGGTAAAAACGGGTTTATAGACCCGTGAGTGCAGTGTAGATGGGAAGGGAAAAAAACCAGCGGGAAAGTTTGTTTTTGAGAGAGACAGAGTATAACTATTGTGGGAGTTGACATGTTTGGACCCCCTCATGGAGTTTGTTGGATTGCACCTATGCTTCCTGTCGGTGTTATAATTTTGGCGGACTTGGCAGAAATAGTCCCCAAAGGTTATAACACCTTTTGCACCACTCGTCCTTTGGTGTACAAGTTAGGGGAGTTGGCAGTTTTGCCCCCCACTTGTTATTTTGAGCATTTTGCAAAAACAGCCCTTGTCTTTTTTTTTTTCTCTTTTCTCTTATAAATATAAGTTTAAGGGTTTGGCAATTTCAACCCTTAAACTTATATTTCTTGATTTGTTGACTTTTTGGCTTCGGGGTTGACTTGGGTTGACTTTGACTTTGACCAGTTGACTTTTCTGTTGACTTTTGACTTGATTGACTTTCAGGCTTCGATTTGCTTTGTCTTCCAGGTTCTTTTTCCATTCAGAGTCCGGTTTTGTCGTTTTGGCTTTGTTTTTCGTCCTTTTCTTAGTTATCCGGTTCTTTTCAACACAATTAGCAAAAACAGCACTATATTGGCATTTTAAGTCTGTTTTTGGTTTTTTAGCTCGTTTTTAAAGGTAAAAGGTATGTGTAATTAAGCACATTCGAGGGGATTTCATTTGGGGTATGTGTTTGATGAGTTTGTTGGGTTTATTATTTATAGTGCCCCTGGCTCCTCAAACAATACTGGCGTAGCCTCTGGATCTATGATAGCCCGAACAGTGATGAATAATTTCTTTCTAAATAATCAAATCAAAGTCAATACGTTTAAACTTTATGAAATTTTGAAACTAAACCATTCCACTAAGACTTACATCATCACCCCAGGTTGCGTGACGAGGCGTTACATTCATTTTGATTCAATAAACTTTCCTGACCGGGTAGAGAACATCGTACTACCATACGGCCCGCATTTCACTTGATTATACTTTTGCTATCAATCGGATTTTCCTGTTAAGGTGAGTCATAGCCTCACTTTTTAAATTTTTGAATGTTTATAACCCGTGAGGGGGATATATGCTATAAACTATGAATACAAGTATTTTCTAAATGTATGCTATCATAATATATTATTGCTTGTGATCTAGGTCCTTTTATGCCAAAAGACCCCACTATCATGGACCATTAATCACTTGCGAGTGAACGTAAATATTGTGGAATATCTTTCGGATGACGTAATCCCGTTTGTGTTAGACCGGATAGGTAAAACAACGCATATATTTTGAATTCTCTTAGGTATATGGCAATTACCTACACCAGGAGCCATTATTATTATATATATCATTATTGATATATCCACAAGTCAGTTTGTGTGCCATGAGCTTAGACGCGATAATACACTATTGATATTGTTTTCTATAATAATTGTACTCATTGCAATTATCACTATTTTTTGGTGTATAACAACGTAACCCACTATCCATGATGACTTGTATTCACACTATTTATTATAAACCTATGAATTTCACTCAACCATTGTGTTGACCTTTTTAGCATGTTTATCTCAGGTAATTGAGCAAACTATGGCACAGAGTAGCATGGACTGAAGATGGCTAAACTGTTATCATTCAACTTTATGTTTTCTTATAGATTTTGGGACCTCTCTTTTGTAAAAACTCTGATGAATAAATGAATGATAACAACTTTTTCCAAAAACGTCTCTCTATGAGTCATTTTCTATGATTATGATTGTTGTACTATGAAGTAATATCCCAGATTAGTTTCCGCTGTTATATGTATCAAAATGGGGGTGTTACAGATTGGTATCAGCGCCATGGTTATAGAGAACAAGGTTAAAACCTTAACTATAACTACTTTTCTTTTTCTAGCCAAGAAAGTCCTTTGTGCCACTGCATTTCCCAAATAGTATGTAAAGATACATAACTACTATACTATTATATAAATAACTTATGTTATTTACACTGGGTTGTTACACAGTTATGTCTTCATCAAACAACCCTATTATCATCCCATCCGATTCTGATATTAAGGATGCTTTTTCCTCTATAAATGTTCCAGACTATTTCTCAGCCACATCGGGAAACACTTCTCCTGACTCTTCAAATGATTTAACTAAGTATCTTTTGGCCACACTAGTCTTCTCACCTTTACATGATGATCCGTATATGGAAATCATGTAAGCATATGATGCTACTGATAATGAATTACCTATTCCTCCACTTCAAGCTCCTATTGCTCCACCAACTGTTGTGTCTCCATCTCCAATGTTATCACTATCACCAATGTTTGATTCTAGAGATTTATTTCCTCTCGAGGAGATTTCACCACCTAAAGACATTGAGACTCCTGTTGAATCACCCTTTCCAATATCTCCATCTTCTTTAGTAGGATCTTCATCACCAGTTAGGTCAACTACACCACCACCAGACTATCCCTTTGATAAATCTATCTTCGCAGAGTTAGATAACTCATTATGGATCATACCGCGACCACTAGGAAGTGAACCAGTCCCCGAGGAACCTAATGAGTTAGATGCTTGTGAAAGTATTCATCTCTGGAAATGATCATTGAGAATATCCAAGTTTGTCATCAAGGGTCTTCTGAACAAGATTCAAGAACTCAAAAACAACAAGGGAGAACCACCAGATTAGATCTGTGTCATTTACAGCTTTCTAGAATCCAACCACTAGATGTATGGTATAAATAATGACACTTGTCAAATTTTGTTATGTAAATTATATAGACAAGTTATTTATACAAATGATGATTCCGTTATACCTCGTTGTTTCATAATACCAATTATGTATGTCGAGATTGTCTATCCTATATCCTGTAGTATGATGACTCATATCTTTATCCAAGATTACTATGATTCTTTTACCATCCGATTTTCTCAAACCTTTAAACACTAAGCCTCCTATTGGATCACTCACTCCATTATCTCCGTATCTATCTCTGGAAGTCTTAAATTTCAAAATTTTCATTGTATCATGCAATATATTACCAAAGAATGATCACAAGTCTTTACATTATACCTTAACTTGTGATATGAATATATCATTTTATGTATTCTTATCATGTGTTGTCTTATGTTGATAGAATGCCTCCCAAAAGAACGTAAACATCTAAAGCACCGGCCATGACTCAGGCTGCTATTAAGAAACTAGTTGCTGATAGTGTCGCCGCGGCTCTGGAAGCACAAGCTGCAACAATGGCAAGTACTAGTAATCCCAACAGGAATACTGGACCTACTAGAACTCCTGTAGCAAAAACGGGAAGCTATAAAGAGTTCATAAGCTGTCAACCTTTCTACTTTAATGGTACGGAATGAGAAGTTGGCCTCATTCGCTGGTTTGAAAGGGCTGAATCAGTATTTTCTCGTAGCAAATGTGCTGAGGAAAACAAAGTAACATTTGCTACCGGTACCCTAACTGATAACGCCTTGTCCTGGTGGAATGCATACGCCCAACCCATTGGAATAGATCGAGCCAATAGGATCACTTGGACTGAACTGAAGAGGCTCTTAACAAATAAGTATTGTCCTCGAACTGAAGTCAAAAAAATAGAAGATGAACTTTACAATCTAACTGTAAAGGGAAGTGATCTTAAAACTTACGTTAGAAGATTCTAAGAATTAGCAGTCTTATGCCCGAACATGGTACCAAACACCGAGAAACTCTTGGAAGCCTTCATCGGAGGGTTACCTAGAAGTATTGAAGGAAATGTTACCACCTCAAAGCCTCAAACTTTAGAGGAAGCCATTAACATAGCCCAAAGGCTAATGGATCAGGTAACAAAACACACTCTGGTGCAAAGAACCAATGATCACAAACGAAAGTTTGATGATGAAAGAAACACCACCGACAACAACAACTACCCCAAAAATCACAACAACAACAACTACCAAGATAACCGCAACAATAACAACCGTAACCATGAACACCATCAACAGAATAGAAGGCAAGAAACCTTCAGGACTTATGCTGCCACTAATGGGTATACTGGGAAATGACCTTTTTGTTAAAGGTGCACCCTACCTCACATTGGACCTTAGCACTGTCCAAGTGTCGACTTGCAATAGGGTAGGTCACTGACCAGGGAACTTGCAAGAAACAAAAGACCAACACTGAAACAACCTACACCTGTAATCTCGTAACATGTAATGCCTGTAGAGAGAAAGGGAATTATGAAAATCAATGCTCAAAAGAAAACAACAGGATCACATGGGAGCCTACTTACTAAGAGACAAGATTGCTTTTGTTCGCTTTAAGATTTTTAACCTAGAAACAACTCTCGAGGATATTCAAGTTCGCCACCAGTTATATATAAAGGACCTTCTGAAACCCACTTCATAAGTTTAAAAACCCCAAACACCAAGCTACTATCCTTGTCATTTATTACTTTTATCTAGAATCCTACCACGAGACACGTAGCATAAGTGTCAACACTTGTAAAGTTTTGATGATGTAAGATATGTAAGATAAAGTTATTCATGAAATGATAAAATGGTAATTCTGTTACATCTTGATGTCTGATGATATCAAAACTTGACATCATTTGTCAATCCCATTAGTTCTATTATATTTAACTCTAAATACTCGCCTCATACCTTTGAAACACTTATGCAACAACAAAGATCCTCGACCGATAATATGGGCATCTTGGCAATTAATGTCTTATTATTCTTCCCGTTGCTTCTTATGATTTTGAAAAATCATATCATCTTCTACACATTACCATTTTGATATCATGTTTAGGTAGGATGATTTATAATCGTCTTATTGAAATGAATTAGGACGCTTCTTCATTTGAATAAGGAAATTATAAATTACCGTAACAAGGAATTTAATAATTTCTCAGTTACAAGGTTCGGGACGCCTCTTTTTGTATGTGACAAATTATAAATGTGTAGGCCTTAAGTATACAACATTTGTTCGGACAAATTCTTTCAATATGTTTAACTGCTTGTACGACCAAATCCCTTACTTCTTGAAATCATTGTCAATATTACTCCAGTGAGATGAATTCTGATAACTCTCTTTTTCTCTCTATCATTCGACTAAATCTTCAGGACGAGAGGTCTGGTAAGGCTGGGGAGTCTTTTACAATCACCTATTGTTTCATAGCATTGGAATTTTCCCTCGATTAAATTAGTATGCTTGGGAATAGAATTCTTGTTTGGTCGGGGGTTACTATGTTGTATGTAAATAGAGGAGTAAGAAATCGATGATATCGGATGTGCCAGTAGGTAGCAGGTGCAGGTGCGGTGCTGGGATAGGAGGCGGTGCTAGGAACGTGGCAGGACAGCTACTGTAGGCTCATGTATCCGTGCATCCCATGCGGGCTAGGTTTTCGTTATGCTATCGTCGCGTGATGTCCGATTGCGACTGCTATTAGAGATGGGGGGGGTTGATTGTAGTTTGGTGTATGTTTGTTTCGAGTGACGGTATGGGATTGGAGTGTACAGGATGAGCTGGGGTCACCGCTTGTCATCTTTATCAATTTAAATATATCGTAGCGGGAGAAGCAAAAAAACGTTTTATTTAAAATCAAGCATTAATACGTATAACGAATTTTACCATCAAAACTCTATTTATATGTAAGATATTACTCTATAATAAAAGAATGTGGCGATCAAACCCACCCTTCAAGGCTGGGTCAAGTGCTCACAATAACACAATATTTGGACTATTATTTTCCCCCTAAATATCGATACAAAGTCTTAAAAACACATTGCTACAAGCTAATCACATGCCTAACAAAACCATATTTGTTGCGCCATTTAAGCTCCTAAACCATGTTTTTTTCTTTTTTAAAAACTTACACCACTTGAAACACAGGTACAAGTACTTAATTCCATGACTCCTAATCCCTGATTGTTATATACCGTATCGTAATTGTACAGGCCTCACTAAAATCCATCTGTTTAAAACCTGGCATTTTAAGTCCGTTTTTGGTTATTTTAGCTTGTTTTTAAAGGTAAAAGGTATGTGTAATTAAGCACATACCAGTTACCGAATTTTCCGATGACGTGGCTCCTTTTGCAGCCTATTTCCCCGGACCATCTGAAAAATAACTTTTCCATCTGAAAAGTTACTGTCTTGGGGGTGTTAGCCTGGCATAATGAATTGTTGGAGGATAAACATTATGCTAATTTACAGCAATCCTATTTAAGACTATTAATCTTTTACTTAGTAAAGGAAAAAAGTTAAGTGAGGTATTCGTATTTCAAATAAATCAAATCATACTTTATTTAGTAATAATTTTTTAATTTAGATTTTTTTTTTCTTTAAGTATGCATATTTATAAAAGCTAAATATTCCCCAACTTGGAAATATTATAAAAAATCGAATTTTAGTTTTGATCATGGAACAAAATGAAAACTTATTAGGAGGCGGACAAAGTTTTATAAAACTTGGAGGATGAGACTAATAAATTCAACATCATAACATCTTCCTACAATAGAACCATAAATCCCCTAAACTCAACGATTATACAATTAAACTTCCATATATCTCATAGCGTCAATCAAACTTAACTTCTTATAATCAATATCAGTTCAATTCCCTCAACGATCTCTCTTTTTTTTCTCTGACACACAATTACAAACCTTAATTATGATTAATCAAAATTTTTTAATTTGATTTTGGGGTTTTGTTGGACGGTCCTGTTTGATTCCAAAGGTATGGTTAATTTTGTAGCGGTATGTTTCTCTAGATCCATGGCTTGAATTGTGTTTCAATAACAGATGTTCTCTTTTGTTTGCTTTTTGAACCTGACTGTTAGTAACTTTGACTGGATTAGCTGAGATGTGGATTCTTGATAATACAAATATTCTTTACCATCAATCTTTCTACCATTAAGGTATGATTTTCATGCTTTATTGATTTCAAAGGTAAACATGCGTTTCTACTACAACCTAATTAAATTATATTAATCAGATGTGGTAATTTAGTTTAGTTATCGACTAGGGAATTGGATCTGATTGATATTTAAAAAGTAAAAGGGCCGAAAGTCAGTTTTACGCATATTCCACATGATGATTATATGTAAATTAAGAAGTGCTATGGAAAAGTAGAAGGTTATCAACATAATTCCAACCCCGCAAACAACAACCACCTGCAAAACAACACAAAAAGTCCCAATGACATCTACACGATGATTTCTTGACCCAATGAGAGTTCAATAGTTGATGGTTGTTTGACTTATTGAACCATATTTGAAAAAGGGTTATCCATGATAGATTTAGGAAGCTACATAAATACCTGTATAAAACAATGTGCTATTCCAAACCTTTTAGCACAAAACAAAGCCACCTAAGGAGGCAAGCTAGCCATCTCGGGCATATGGGTAATGGGTCAAAACAAGTAAACGTCTAAGTTATCAGTTAAAATTGGGAGTATTTGAGTATTTGGGAGTATTAGGATGACTGTTTTTTATGGGATTTTCTTGGCTCTAAGTATGGGCTACTTTGGAACCTGTACATGCTGATCTTTCATTATGCAATTTCTTTGTTGATGGTGTTCTTTTCTCTAATTCTTAGTAAGTAACACATTTCCAAAGTGTTTTAGTTAGATAATATATAATATCTAACTAACTCTCTAATGCCTCTTTTCTGAAGCCGCATATGTATAATGCAAGTGAGATGGGTCGATATTGAGATCCATGGATAATGAAAGTGTTATTTTTTCATGTTTTTTTATTTGTATATATCGTTAGTAAAAAAATATTACGGCTTTACACATTCTTCCTATGTGCAGGTCAGGCACATGGTTTTAGCAAGTCTCAACTTGGCTCGAGAACTATCGTAATATGTGATTAGGTGCTAAATAGTTTGTTCATATTTCATAGTTAGTTTATCTTTGAAGTATTGATCAAATTATATCTATTTAAAGAAGCTAAAATAATTATCTTTATTAGTTTAACATAATTACATTTGAACACTTAAATTTTGTTACCTGTGTTACTAGAGTCATATGAATATTGCACTTCTTGTATATCAAGTGCTATAATATGAATCCAACCAAGAGATAATATTAAATTTAACGTTAAACTTGATCAGGATGTCAATTTCGTTGATCTGTTTTGCTCACCAGTTTAGAGCAAACTTCCCTCATTACATAGCATGTTCTATACTCTAATAAATATAGATCAACTGAAGTAGAAAAGTTAGTGATTACCGTTGTTACTCGTGATAATCGTGTTTTGTTGTTTACTCTTCACGTACATACATATTCAAAAAGCTTAAGCTTAAACTGGTTGGCTAAGCTTAAGTTAAAAAACTTAATACATTTTTAAAAAGCTTCATGTGAGGAGCTTATGCTTAGCTTATTCGCCGGTACGAGCAACACATCATCATCTCTTTTATCATATTAGCTAAGAAACTTTATTTAGTACAATTTTACACGACACAACAATTTGAAAAACATCAAATATCGATGACAAATACGAAATGGTAGAAGTGTTAACCTTATTGGCGTCTAATACACGGAAAAAACGATTAAATTGATGGAGATTTATACGTACCAATTAGCCAAAAAAACTTTGTATGGACAATATATCGTACTTTTAGTCATTATTTTCATAGAATATTAATTAGCGGAAGTAATTATCAAAACCCCGTGCGTGCACGGGACTTATAACTAGTAGTTACTAAATATATTACAATTAGCCAACTATTGATTTGCTAGAAGATAGACACGACAACTAATGAATTGTTGGCGGATAAACATTATGCCAGGCTAACAGGGGGCAATTAATTTGAGAGGGAGTATAAAAGAAAAATATGAGCAAATCCAAGCACAAAATAATTTATTAAAACAAAACAAAGTTTTAATCGTATTTTTGCCAAACATCAAATCATTTTTTATCTATTTATATTTTAATAAAGATGAAAAAACTCACTCATATCTTTTCTTTTTTCTTAAATTTGTACACCAAACTAGGGTGAGCATAAAGAATCGCGGATCGGATCGGACCGAGAAACCGGCCCGAACTGAACCGATCGAACCGGACCGAACCTATTTCGATCCGGTCCTCAGTCCATCATTTTCCTTTTTTTTGGTTTTCGGTCTGGTCGGTCCCGTTCGATCTTACGAAAAAATCGACAATTATGCTTTGTTGGACCGAACCGGGCCGACTCGGTCCGGATCGGACCGAATACCGAATCGGACAGGACCGGACCATTTCGGTAGGATGTTTTTGTGGAAACTAGAAGGAGGGGTTGAATAGTTTACAAGTTTGTTTACGTTTTAAAAGTTAGCTTTCAAAAATATTTAGATTCGAGTTGTATGTTTAACCAATTCCTAATATGAACAAACAATATAACAATCTAAACTAAAGCTAAATAACAATGACAATAATATGAGGAGATAAGGAAAGGAACAATCAAACCAAGACGCCAAGATTTTATAGTGGTTTGGCTACGAAGCACCACTTCGCCCTACTCCACTCCCCGAGTATCCTACTCGGAATTTCACTATGTCAACAAGCTCCTTTTAGGCGGAGAAAACCGTTTACACGTCGCTTACGTTGGTTTCCAACACTAAGCTAAATGTCGAGTCATAATCTTAGCTAGAACCAATCTACCACTTCACAATCAATACACAATCACTAGATCTACACTATCGGATTTATACACAATCCGAATCACACAAATACACAAGATAATTACAATAGAGATTTGGTACTTAGAAGAAAAAAGGAGATATCACTAAATAACAATTCGTTTCTTGGCGAATATGAATGTTCTTCTCTTGCACTTGAATGAGAGGGAAGAGATGAGATGAAGATATTAGATCACTTGAAACAAGATCTAAGAATGTTAGTGATCAAGAGATTTAGAGAGAGTAAGAAGATTTTTAGAGAGAAAAAGTTATCTAAAAATTTTGTGCAAAGAGGTATAATTTTCTGCAAGGAATGAAGCAGTATTTATAGGCAAGAAAATCCAACGGTCACTGGCGGCGGTCCTGGCGGTCCCATATATATCTGGGGGCCGCCAGGCCTATAAGGGGGACGCCCAGTAGACTACGCTCTCTTTTTTATCTTTTTATGGGGAATGTTGTATCTGGTATGGAACCTTCTATTTTGGGGGGAAAATTTGAATTTCAAATTTTAAGTTTTTAATAAAACTTTTCTTTTAATTAGAAAATATTTTGTATAATTAATTTTGTGAAATTCTTTTGTGAAAATGTAATGGATAAGAGAAAAATATTTTCTTGATCACTAATCATGCTTAATGATTTGTTTGTTAATACCTTAAGTGATTACTAATATTAGAAATGGAATTTTACGATTAATAATTTGTAAACGTTTAATTTTATCGTAAACTTTTTTGCATTTTGTTATTATCAAAACGTTGAGTGGTCAAAAAATATAAATAACGTTTTTAGACATTATTTGTATTAACAATCTTCCCCTTTTTGATGATGATAAAATATAAACTCATTTTGTATTAAATTAATAGTTACACATTATTAATGAGTTTTGTTCTATTTCTCTCCTTTTTTGCCGAATTCAATAAGGATGATCGTCGAATAGTTGTAGGAAGAAAGAAATCCACGATATCAAGACTCCTCCTTGATATGTGCTCCCCCTCGTTCGGGGCACCAAAGGATCGATCTTACGAAAATTGTTTTCTACAAAACAAAGTTAGAAGTACAAGTGCAAGACAAATATATTCTAAACATAACATTAAATTCAAGTCACCCAAAAGGGAGTTTCATTCAACAATCAAGAAACTCATACAATAGCAAATGCAAGTAATACATTACATTCATAAGATAAAGCTAAAGACAATATACGAGAAGAGACAAATTCATACTATATTTGTATGAATCATTACAATATAAAGTAGATAATCATGAAATAAAGACATAATAAGTCATAGATCAATACTAGTGGATTCTTGAAATGTAGATGGTCGATTATTTAGGTAGATTAATCATATGAGAGTGATTAATTAAAGAGGGAAAAGGAGAGGGTTGTGACACATGATTTGGAGGGGTACGAGTTTGAGGTATGGGACGGGTGAGAAGAAAGTGAATGAAGTTGATTTCATTTCTCAAGGAGTGGAATTGGTGTCTAGAGAACTTGCAACAATGATAAAAACTTAAGTGAAATTCAACTTGAGCATGAGAAGGAGGATGAATTGGTTGCGGTGGTGGTGAAGGTGGTGCATGAATGTAGGCATTGGATGGGTTAATATGTGAATCAAGGATGGTGGAGATGTTGTGAAGTTGGTTGATCATTTGATCTCTTAAGGGATTGTATGATGGTGGTGAAGGAGATTGTAAATAGACTCTTGGAGGAAGTGGAGGTGAGTCTTTTTGGGAAGAAGGTGATGATTTTGGAGTGGATGTTTTGCGTTTCCATACTTGTCTTACCGACATTCTTGGTTTTCTAGAGAAGTTGGAATGGTGATTTGAGCAAGACATTGATGATGAAGGAGAGGTGGATGAAGAAGGTGAAGGTGGTGGTGAAGTATGAGAATTGGATGATTTAAATAATGGGAAGAATAGGATAAAATGGCAAAGCATAGTTTGGATATAAGAGGATGCAAAAGATGGTTTAGCTAAACAGGGAAATGACAGCTTGAGGATGTAGGTAGGAGGGTCAAAGATACAGAAAAAGAGGCAAACTTAAAATTTTCGTTCCCCCTGGCGGCGGTCCCATATCACCAGGCGGTCCCAAATATATTGGGGGGCCGCCGGGTATTTAAGGGGGCCATTTTCTGGAAAAATGAAAATTTCCAGTTTTTCCTTTTCTTAAGTCCAGTGATTTCGGCATCTACCAAATTCAAGAATCAACAAATTCAAGCAATAATATGTAATCCTAAACTAGCATACAAATTATTTGGCAAGTATTAGCATTGTTCGCATGTCACATTCATAAAATTTGCTAATCATAAAGCGTTGATAGGATGATAAAATGGAGAGAATCATCCAAGTCAAATGTAATTGTCATTTGCCATTCCTAGTCCTAATAATATATTAGTACATAATGTATTAAATAAGAAAAATAATAATAATAATAGTCTCATAATTGTTTATGCCACTTGTTCACTTCATTTTCTACCCTTCATGTCTTGGGAAGATTGGTCTAATTGACTTAACCCTTCCTGGTGGAGCATCTCGTTGTTGGGTTGAAGATTTATAGTTTCGAAGAGATAGGTGTTTAAGTTATGACTTTCATGAGGAGGGTTTTGACAGACTCTAAGAACAACATTGGACGAGGAAGAGACGTTTTGAGATGGAGAGGAAAAGTTGGAATGAAATGATTCATCATCCTTTTAATCAATGGTATCATCCAAAGGATGATATAAGGAAGGATAATTTAAATTGGTGGAGGAGGAGCTAGCATTTGATTCACAAGGTCTTTTCTTGCCATGATCCGATCGCGTCTTTCGCTCATAATGAAGAGCGAGGGGATGCATGACTCGATCATGTGAGATGTAGTGATCAATTGCTAGCTCATGAAAGATGGATACAACATGTTTGAATAATCTAGTCAAAAGCATTCTATAAGGTAAGAGTTCCTTAGGTTTGTTTCGAGTCTTTTCCATTCACTTGAGAACGAAAAATGCTAGATTGTATCGAGTGGAGGTCTCAATGCAATAAAGAATATGACAAAGACATGCGGAGACATGATCCTTATGATCTCCTAGAAAAATGGTGTTTTCACGAATGATATCAACCAATGGTTTCATATGAGGTTGAATTTTGCGAGTTAGGATTTCATTTTTATCAACGACAACAGTTTTCTTGTTTTTAGTACGATTGGCTTGACCTTGTCGAGGAATTTGAATAAAAGACTTGATGACATTTGGAGAAGGAGGAGTAATTTTATAACGACCTTTACTTGGAACACTTATTGACAAGTAGTCGAGTGATCACATGTCGGTGTGTGACACTTGACCTTTGTATGGTATTTTTAAGATTTGACCGAATTCCTCGAGAGTGAGAGAGAATGACTTACTTTGTATAACAAAGTTGACCACAAAGTGACCCGTGGAGTTATAATCAAAAGTTAGTTGACTATAGAACTCGAGAACAAAACGAGGAACAATTTGTTCGTTTATGTTCAACAAACAGTCAAAATCAATTGATTCAAATTTAGCACATATATGACTCATGTTTTTGAAATTTTGACTCACAACCCTACACTCATGAAAGTATCATTTTTCCAGACTTGCAATTGTGTTTTGTAAGGGTTGATTAAATTCACTTGATATGAGTGGAATGTAGTTTCAGGTCTTTTGATGATCTAGTGCGGTAATTCGAGGCATTGTCACCTACAATAACCAAAATCACATTTTAATTTCTTATCCTTGTATTGGTATTTTAAGTTCGTGCCTAGTGTGTGCCTATATGCGACAAATGTGGAGTAACAATTAACTCGACTTAAAATATAACATCCTAAGAGTTAATCCAAACGCTCCTTAGTTTGATTTTGCTTATCCAAACAAGTCGAAAAATACATATGAATTATGTATCTCAAAATTTGTTCATGAGATCATTATGCATGTGTTCGAAAATGTTTTTGAGTTGTATTAACAATGCATAATAACAATTTTATTATGTTCCTAACGTGAGTGATTTGAACATAAAATTAGGGTTTTGGTTCGAAATCAATATTTCGACAAACTAACTAATTTATGCAAATCTTATGTCTACGGGAAGCATATTAGTTATACATTGTATCCTAGTAGTCCTAATTGTACAAAATTAAAAGAAAAATGAAAAATCCCCAATTTTAATTTTTAGTGTTCATCATGAACCCTAGACTCAAATTGAAAGAAAATAGATGAAATGACTTACAATTGATGATGTTGATGATGTTATGAATGATTGTAGGTGTTGATTTTATCTTCAATTAGTGTTTTAATGGGTGATTTTAAGTTTTTGGGTTGTTTTAGTTTGTTTTCGTCGCTGCAGAGAAGATAAGGCGTGTTTGGTTTAGTGAATTGAATTTTTTTGATTAAGTGAGGAATATAGAAGTTTTCTGGTGGTGGTCCCATATAGTCAGGCGGTCCCAAATATATTAGGGGGCCGCCGAGGATATGGGGGCCGCCCTTAGTGAGGGAATTTAGACTTGATTTTGACGAAAAATTTTCAAGGAAGAGTGACATTTTAATTTGCATTTCGCGAATTAAAAGTACTTAAAGTGCTTCGGATGAAGTATTTCAAGTTGTCACGATACGAAATGGAACTCGGACTAGAATTGAGACAGAAGAAAGAGAAGCGGACTGGTACGATTTATGGAATGTGTTTCATCATTCCTAAACCAAGACGTAGATAGTTAAACGATTCACGTTTAAGGGGTTTCGTAAGAATGTCGGCTATGTTGTGATGGATGGCACTTTTGATTGAGATATGTCCTTTCTGGACATTATCACAAAGAAAGTGGTGACGAATTTCGATGTGTTTGGTTCGAGAATGTTGCACCGGGTTTTTGCTAAGGTCAATCGCGCCTTTATTGTCGCACATGATCGGGACGTCGTCGAGTCGAACGTCGTAGTCGATAAGAGCTTGTTTCATCCATAGTGCTTGTTGACATGCCTTTCCGGCGCTTAAGTATTCAGCTTCGGTAGTGGATATATCAAGAGTGGTTTGTTTCTTTGAGAACCAAGGTGCAAACAACATCCCACAAATGTACAAATACCGCTAGTGCTCTTTCGATCCACATAATCTCCCGCATGATCAGAGTAGGCATATATACTATTATCTATCGCCGGTCCCTTAGAGTTAACATAATCCTAAGTGCGTGTGCTTTAATGTATCGAAAGTTACGCTTAACCCGCTTCAAGGTGAGGAGGTTTTGGAAGCCTCTTGGAAGCGGACACAAAGGCAGACACTAAACATAATATCGGGCCTACTTGCAGTTAGGTATAATAAACTACCTATCATGCCTTGATACTTGGTACTATCTACCGACTCACACTCTTTGTCTTTCGTGAGTTTAGTATCGGAGGACATGGATGTTATCATTGGTTTAGATTCTTCTAAGCCAAATTTCTTAAGCATTTCTTTAATATATTTAGATTGATTAAAGAAGATACCATCTTCTATTTGTTTTATTTTTAGTCCAAGGAAGAAGTTAAGTTCACCCATCATGCTGATCTTGAACTCGTCATGCATGATTTTGGCAAATTCATCACACATGTCTTGACAAGTCAAACCGAATATAATGTCGTCGGCATATATTTAAACGATGATGAGGTTTAAACTTTTCTTCTTAGTAAAAAGAGTGTTATCTACCATTCTCGTTTTATATTCATGTTTAATAAGAAAAGCTTTTAATCTATCATACCAAGCTTTGGGTGCTTGTTTAAGACCATATAAAGCTTTCTTTAGTTTGTAACATGATCTGGTTTTTTACGAAGTCAATGAAATCTGGAGGTTGGCCATGTTATAACTCCTCAGTGATAAAACCGTTCAGGAAATGCACTTTTTACATCCATTTGGAATAGCTTAAAATATAAAGCACAAGCATAAGCTAATAGTATCCTAATTGACTCAAGTATAGCAACTGGGGCATAAGTTTCATCATAATCAATGCCCTATTGTTGATTATAGCCTTGAGCACTAATCTAGCCTTTATTGTCGAGAAAACTATTCCGTTATCAGTCTAACTTATTTTCTAACATCCTCACTTAGTTCCTATGATTGTCATATTCCTAGGTTATGAAACTAACTCTCAAACGTCATTAGCAATGAATTGATTTAATTCTTTTTGCATAGCGACTATCTAACTTTCATCTCCTAAGGCTTCATTCACATTCTTAGGTTCTATAGTTGATATAAAACAAAAGAAGTTACTTTGGTTTTGGGCTTGTGATCTAAGGGTTCTTTGGTTAAGGTTTCCTATGATATTTTCTAATGGATGGTTCCTAGATTCCTTAATATTGACTATTTCGTCAAATCTCTAAAGTTTCATCCTCAATGTCATTTTCTAGGTTTTTCTTTTCGGTAACCTTAATTGCTTCTTCTTCATCTAAGTCATCATCCACCAAGGGTGATGTCTTAGAGGGTGGAGGAGTCTCATCGAATGTCACGTTGAGTGATTCTTTGATTTTCCTAGTGTGTTTATTAAGGATGATGTAGGCTTTACTATTTTGGGAGTATCCTAAAAAAGATACCTTCGTATGACTTTGGGTCAAACTTTATAAGGTAGTCGTTGGTGTTTAAAATGAAACACTTGCTTCCAAACACTCTAAACACTCTAAAATAATCAAGAGTAGGTTTCCTACCTCTCAAGAGTTCATAAGGTGTTTTTCCTAGGATGGCTCTAATTAGGATTCGGTTGAGAATGTATGTTGAAGTATTGTGATAACGATTGCTCATTCAACATAGTCCTACTCATTTCTTGAAGTGTCCTATTTTTCCTTTCGACCACGCCATTTGATTAAGGAGTGCGTGGAGCCGAGAAGTTATGTGTAATACCATTGGCATTACAAAATTCTCCAAATTGCACCTCATTATCAAATTCCCTACCGTGGTTGGTTCTTATTGACACTACAATACATCCTAATTGGTTTTGAATTTTCTTACTAAATATTTCGAATTGATCATAGGCTTCAGTTTTAGACCTTCTTAAGGAAATCTAGTCCAAGTATACCTAGAGTAGTCATATACTATGACTAAGCTATAGCGGTTTCCTCCGTAACTCATGTACGGCGGATGAACCGAAGAGATCCATATGAAAGAGTTCTAAGCATCTAGCCGTTGAGACTAAATTCTTAGCCTTATGACTAGCGTGAGCTTGCTTTCTAATTTTGCAAGCATCACAAATGTGTTGATCAAACTTAAAGCTTTGGTAGAAGGTTTAAACCAATTCTTAAGATGCAACGATGAATGAGATGCATATTTGCGTGACCTAATCTCCTATGCTACAACGTAGAATTTTCATCAATCGTTGCTAGACAAATTTAGTCTTTGGGCTTATTTCCAAATTTCATCACATAGCTTTCTTCCTAATACCTCTACCTATAATCTTACCATCCTTAGTGACTTCACTATCATGCTCAGAGAAAGTTACTCTATACTTATTATCACATATTTGTCCTATACTTAACAAGTTAAATCTTAAGTTATCTACATGTTCTACATTATCTATTTTGAGAGAGTCATTCGAAATTGTACCTTTGCCAATGATGTTACCGCGAAGATTACCACCAAAAATTACATTACCTTCGTTGTATGCCTTGTAGCTTGAGAAGAGTTTCGGATACCCGTCATGTGTTTGGAGCATCCGCTATCCTTTATGCACTCATCGGGTTTCAAGTCGACTCTACGACATATCTATTTATATAAGGCTATTAATACAAATAAGGTCTAAAAACGTTATTTATATATTCGGAGCTCTCGACGTCTTGATAATAACAAAATGTAAAAACGTTTACGATAAAAATAAACGTTTATAAATTACTAATCGTAAAATTCTATTTCTTAGATTAATCACTTAAGGTATGGATAAACAAATCATGAAACATTTAGATTCGAGTTGTATGTTTAACCAATTCACAATATGAACAAACAATATAACAATCTAAACTAAAGCTAAATAACAATGACAATAATATGAAGAGATAAGGAAAAGAACAATCAAACCAAGACACCGAGATTTTATAGTGGTTCGGCTACGAAGCACCTCTTCGCCCTACTCCACTCCCCCGAGTTTCTACTCGAGATTCTCACTATGTCAACAAAGCTCCCCTTTAGGCGGAGAAAATCGTTTACACGTCGCTTACGTTGTTTTCTGACACTAAGCTAAATGCCGAGTCTTAATCTTAGCTAGAACCAATCTACCACTTCACAATCACTACACAATCACTAGATCTACACTATCGGATTTACACACTATCCAAATCACACAAATACACAAGATAATTACAATGGAGATTTGGTACTTAGAAGATAAAGGATGATATCACATAAATAACAATTCGTTTCTTGGTGAATACGAATGTTCTTCTCTTGTACTTGAATGAGAAAGAAGAGATGAGAAGAAGAGATTAGATCACTTGAAACAAGATCTAAGAATGTTAGTGATCAAGAGATTTAGAGAGAGAGAAGATTTTTAGAGAGAGAAAGTTATCTGAAAATTTCGTGCAAAGAGGTCTGATTTTCTGCAAGGAATGGAGCAGTATTTATAGGCAGGAAAATCCAACGGTCACTGGCGGCGGTCCCGGCGGTCCCAGATATATAAGGGGGCCGCCAGGCCTATAAGAGGGGCGCCCAGTAGACTACGCTCTACTTTTTTTTCTTTTTGTGGGGAATATTGTATCTGGTATAGAACCTTTCATTTCGGGGGGAAAATTTGAATTTCAAATTCTAAGTTTTTAATAAAACTTTTCTTTTAATTAAAAATATTTTGTATAATTATTTTTGTGAAATTCTTTGAAAATGTGATGGATAAGAGAAAAATATTTTCTTGATCACAAACTAATCATGCTTAATGATTTGTTTGTTCATACCTTAAGTGATTACTAATCTTAGAAATGGAATTTTACGATTAATAATTTGTAAACGTTTAATTTTATCGTAAATGTTTTTACATTTTGTTATTATCAAAACGTTGAGAGGTTGAAAAATATAAATAACATTTTTAGACATTATTTGTATTAACATTAACCAATTATGTATTTTTTGTATCAAGTGGTAGATATCTCCACTATTGTTGTACTATATTATGGATGATTGGGAGGTGGTTGTTACGGGAACGCCAACTAGGTTGTTTTTATGGATCGTTAAGGATGATGATTAAGACATCTTTGAGTCTAATTCGTGTCTACCAAACAAAGTGTGAGTTTCCGTGTTAAAGCGTGAGTTGGTCAGTGATTTGTGTCTTTTTCAAGGGTGTGGTCCAGAAAGTGGCTAGCAACATTTTTGCTTATTGGTTGGACTTAATCTATCTGTTTTGTTATTTTATTTTTCACTAATAATATATTATTTCTCATGCCTAAATCCCTACCCTATATCATTCTTCATCATAACCTTTGGTTTGCTCGAATAAGGGAGTGAGCAATCACATGTGTCTCATTCATGGATTTGAATGTGTATGTGTGGTTTTGTCGCCCTTGTTGGTGTAATACTGTTGGTAAAGATTACTTAATCATATTCTTTAGCTTATTTGATTTAGGGAGCGAGCAATCACAAGTGTCGCGGTCATGGATTTGGGCGTGCATTTGTGGTTTTGTCGCCTTTTCTGGAGTATTGGTATCGATAGAGATTAAAAAGATGATCAACCCTATGCCTTATCATATTAACCCAATTTACCATTCTAGACTGGTTACTCCTTAGCTTTAGTGGTGGAGATGTGTATCCTTGCCAAGCTTATGATAGAATACTCGTCAAGACCGAGCAATTGAGCGAACTACTAAATGTTACCACATAGATTAGTTGAGTGATTTGAGTGATTTCATTTCCTATTTCATGAGGTATTTGGTTGTGCGCTAGTAATTGAATAGAAACGGTTAAAGGAAAAATCCTAAACATTCGTTTGGGATACATTTTTATAAGATAAATTTAAAGTCTACTTGAGGACAAGTAGGATTCAAGTGGGGAGATATATGATGACATCAAATAACATCACAGTTTAGCATCATTTATCCTATTTATATTGCTCGTTTTGTATTGTTTTATATAAGATTTGATACTTAATCACTTATTTGTATAAATCTTAGTTATTATCGAGCATTTGGCAAAAGATGGAGAAAAGAGCGTGTTTTGGATCATAAAAGAAGAAGTTCGAAAAAGTCTACTAAATCTAAAGAATACAAAGTATCACTCTAGACGGATAAATTATTTCCCAATACTTATACAAGATCAAGAACAGTGCTGACTTTGAAGAATACGACGTATCCCATCAGCACGATACGACGTTTAGATATTTGGTCAACATTTCTGAAGACACGAGTTTCCATCTAATACGTTTATATCCCGTATTCAATGACGTATAAATGAATATTCTAGAATAAAATAATCGTGGAGCCCACTCCAAGTTACCTCAATACGCCGTATCAGATCCTTCCAATACGGCGTATCGATCTGTTTTCAGAGCCTATAATAAATAGAAAACTTAAAAGTCAACTTTTAGTATGCAAGACCATCAAGTACGATCTACAGACGATTTTAGAAGCCAAGAAGGTCCTGCAAGTGCCTCAAGTCAATAGGAAAACTCTTGTAATCTCTATACTCCGTTATAAGCGTTTGATTAGCATAACGTTTGCTTATATTAATCATTCGTCTATGATACTGTTGTTTGTTAACAATGACTATGGGCTAATACCTTTAGGTATTAGCCATGTTTATGATAATTTAATGTTTGGTTTTTTTATATTGATTGTTTACTTATTCGTTGCATGTTGATTATGTTTATCACTTCATATCTGTTTATGTTTCGATTATGTTTTATTTGTCATTCAACTGGATCTAGGATTGCGTACGTGAACTAGAGTCAAGGATAAATACTACGTATAACTTATCTATGTAACTCTGGAATAATAGGACTACAAATATATGCCCTTGTTCTTCTATTGGTTAAGTGATTAGGTAGACTAAGTAGTGACTTAGGATTACACATAACATTCTGTTTTCCTTGGGTAAGTGCTCAGACTGTGGACTACCAGTATATAGATAACAATCGGACATAAGTGGGTAAAGCCTCAATGAGCTAGGTTTCAATATTCACCAATATTGTCTCCTAGATAGATTATAATCAACGATGTGAGCTTTATGCGGGTTTGGTTAATTATGACAGGATTAACTAAAATACAAACCTAGAGTTCAGGGAGATGACCCACCTAAACTTATGATAACATCAAATAATTAATTACTTTTATATTCAATTCCTCGCTTTATTGCCTAACTTTATATCATTTTTATATGAATTCGGTACTTAATTCATTTATTTGGCGAATTCAGGTAGTTAGAGGCGTTGGAACGGAAAAGATGCGGAATAACGGCTTTTTACATCAAAATCCGCATTATGGAAGAATTACGGCATAATTACGGATTACGTCGTAATATTATATGTTTAGAAAACTTTATGGTGTAACGTCCTGCAGGAGTTACGCCGTAATAAATTATTAATTTACGTAGATTTGGTGCTGACGAGGCATTACGGCGTAACATCCTGAAAGAGTTACGCCGTAAAATATTTATTGAAGATAATTATGCTGACTAAGGGTTACGGCGTAACGTAATGATAAAAGTACGCCGTAACATATTTTTTACACTACAAGATAAAATGTTGCGTCAGAAGGTTTACGGCGTAACGTGGACGATGCCATTACGCCGTAAAGTCGAGTCATCAGAGGGGCCATATGTGCACAAATCTCATGAAGTTTCATGAATTAATTAAAGACTACATGGAAGATGAGGGGGCAAACTCGTACAAACACCAAAGTTCCTAATAACTATATATATGGGTCATACGTACATAATAGAGCATTCAATTCCAATCGGTGGTAGAGCCGACCATTAGAAAAAGGAAGAAAAGCTGTACGTAGTAGGTTATAGGGCAAACCTTCGGGGTTTGCCATGGCATTCGACTAGGGGATCGGGAGCATTAATTCAACACAATTTGTAATCATACTTCAATTTATTATGGTTAATATAATTTAATTATTATTTTGATTGAGCAGATCACGCGATTTAATTTATTGTTGCTATGTTATTAATTGTGTTTTATTATGTGTTCTTGACATTTAATTATTTAATTATCTTTTTTATTATTAAGTTTTGATCTCGTTGTTTTATCGCTATCTTTATTATTTTATGTAGTGCATTTAAGTGATCCTTGTGACCGGAGTAGGTATTGATTTGAGGTTGAATGTATTCAAGGATCTATATGATCTCAAAGACTTTGGCACACACGATTGTCTGCAAGTTGACCAATACTTGTAGTCGTTCGTCCTAGATCAATTAGGCGATCCCTTAACATTAATACCCAGTTTAGTGTGCAAGCTAATTAGGAGACCACCTATTTAGGATTAAGTGTATCTCATAAAATAAGTGGCTAAAAGATTGCGATAAGACATTGCACTAAAGACCATAGTAATTAATTGCATTCTTCCTTTCTAGTTGTCCGTTACTATACCAATTCCCTTTTCAACAGCAAGGCTTACTACCTAAGAATCCTGCAATAATTCTACTAAAACTCAATCATGCTCTCTTTACTGCTTTCTTAGGTAGATTAATAAACCAGTTAGACAATTAGAGACACAAACCATTCTTTAGGTCGACACCCGTACTTACCAATCACTACACTATACACGATAAGGTACACTGCTCTTTAGTACGTAGGAATAGTCGAGGTAGTTAGGGTTTTATAAATGTAAAACCTGACGTAGTTTTATTTAAAAGAAATTACGCATCAACTTAGGAATGATATAACACCAACGAAGTAATAAAATCATTGCACTCATAAACAATTCCTATATTTTATTATATTAAATTGGCTAATACTTTTTCCTTACATTCGTGCTTGACCGCTTCTATATTGTTTGTTTATCTGCTTGTGTGTGTCCCTTGTCTCATTTAGCTTAGATTAAACCAAAAGTCGTGCCTATCTCTCAGGCTGAAACCCTTTGCGTTAGTTTAGGTTTAATTAGAATTGATTAGAACTAACCTAGATAACTAAAATACTGATATATTTAAGTATTAACGCTCACTCTTAGTGATCGACACCCTACTTACCAACGAACCTACAATTGATCGGGTACACTGCCCGTTAGTGTTAGTTAATAGGTAAAGTTGGCAAAATATAAATCTAAAACTTGAAAAACAAAATTACCTATACTAAATGACACATCAACCTGCATCTGCTGAAACATAAATAATACATGACTTTAGGTTTATAATTGCACCCCTACACTTGAGTTTTTAGTAGTCAATAACGTAAACTAACTATGACCCAAATTAGGAGGATCGAAAAACATGGAGTGTATTAAGCATGTATGGGGGTAATAATTTTGACTTTCTTCTCTATTTATCCATATAATGAAAACTACCATGAATCCCAATTGTCCTAAAACTGTATACACTAATAATGACTCGACTTAGCAATCATGTACTCAAGTAAAAAAATTAACTAGGGTTTGATAAATGTGATAACAATAATGTACTAAAAATGAGTACATATAAAGAAGGCTAAGGCGATTTGGGTGTAACATTTTGGTGGGGTGTAACAATGCTCTTCATTAATAATTCAGAATCCACCAAAAAATTACGAGAACCACGAAAAGGATAGGCTCAGAAGGGTGTACTAGGGGTATCTTGCACTAAAAATGAGTGCATAGCAAGGGTGTGTGGGTAGTTATATGATCGGTTGGACCATCATAACTATAACAAATACATGCTAAAAACAAGAGTTTATCCTAATGCCTCTTATCACTTAGTAAATCTAAATCACATGAATGTGATCTCACTAGCAGTCTCAGGATGAATCGCTAAAGTAAGTTCTAGAATTTATAATACTACCGGTACACTCTCATAATCCTAACCGATACCAATGCTCTAGAAAAAAGCGATAAAATCAGACATGCTCGTTTAAATCCATAAATGAGACACATGTGATTGCTCAAATCCTTAACTTGAGCAAGCTAAAGGTTAATATTATCAAAAGCATCAAAGATGGATGCTTTAATTCCTAAAGATCTAGGGGCGAACCTCATATTTTTTGGCTGGAATTTTTTGAGTGGTATGGTTTTGTGCTAGTCATATAACTCCTATCCATGAGACGCTTCTAATACTACAGTTTCAGCGGTATATGCCATAAAAAAATTAATTTGGGCTAAAATTACCGTCCTAAACTATGTTTTGGTATATTACACATCTTTTTAATAACAAAGCAAATTCAATTAAAAGAATAATTTATAAGGCTTTTATTTCCCCTACACTTATTTTGAACATTGTCCCCAATGTTCTATGAGTACCCGCAAACGAATAAAGAGAAAATAAGAAATGCGAGAGAAACTAGTACTCCTCTGGCTTTGCTCAATAATGAAGAATAAACAAGATGAATCGGCTAAATCTTCATCCAAGAATTGTCCAAGTTAAAATCCAAAGAACTTTCGGACTCTCCTTATCTAATATAACCTGCAAATCAAAGACAAAAAGCAATTATACCAAGCGTAAAATTCTACGAGAAATGATATACAACACTATTAATCGTGAATTATAATCCTAAAAAGCAATTAAGATAGAATGTATGTACTAATGTAATCGTGGCTTTCTGCAAGAGTTAGGAAAATTAAAAATTCTGGAACTTAAACAAAAATGACTTTTCAAAAATTTGAAAAAATACGAAATTTACTATAGCTACAGTGGCGACGCCGTCAGGAATAATTCTTGACGCCGTCTCCACAAACTGTGAAATTTAATTCTTTCGTTTTCTGGAATAATTTATGCAAACATAACCTATTAATAATTTCCTAGAAAAATTTACTGCATATGCCACAAAAATAGTTAGTATGAACATATGACTCAAAACAAACAAACAAAACATAAAATTTGAATTAAGGTTATTTCTAACTTTTTCATATGTGTTGCTTTTCTATTTTCTGGCAGGTGTTTGATTTACTTTAGGATGCATGTGACTCGTTACTGGAAAGCATTTTTGCCAAAAATAGTTCATAGAGTCTTGTTACATTCTCCATTCTGTGGGTCCTTTTTTATTTCTCATCATATCACGTGTAATCATACCTCCATTTTCTATTTTTAACTTTAATATTTGTTATATAAATTAAATAAATATAATGCAAACCTTGATCATTTGCAAAATCTGATAGGCAAGTGCAACATATTTTTCACACCCTGTAAATTTCAGTCATTATTTTAAACCATTTCGTTCATTATTTTGAATTTTATAAGTTACATTTGAATTTGACCTAAAACCGAGAGGTTATCCCGTGTGAATCTGAAAAACATCATCGGACGCGTTCTGGCTTTGGATATTGATTTGTCTAGATATTATATGCATTATTTTATCTTTACTAAGTGTTTCGTAGTTTACGTTCACTCTTGATATTTATTTTTGTGGTAACGATTGCTCATTCAACATAGTCCTACTCATTTCTTGAAGTGTCATATTTTTCCTTTCGACCACGCCATTTGATTGAGGAGTGCGTGGAGCCGAGAAGTTATGTGTAATACCATTGGCATTACAAAACTCTCCAAATTGCACCTCTTACAAATTCCTACGGTGTCGGTTTTATTGACACTATAATATATCCTAATTGGTTTTGAATTTTCTTACTAAATATTTCAAATTGATCGTAGGCTTCGGTTTTGTCCTTAAGGAATCTAGTCCAAGTATACCTAGAGTAGTCATCTACTATGACTAAGCTATAGCGGTTTCCTCTGTAACTCCGTACGGCGGATGGACCGAAGAGATCCATATGAAGGAGTTCTAAGCAACTAGTCGTTGAGACTATATTTGTTGGAAACAAAAAAAGCATCGGTCACTTCCAAGTTGTAATAGTCTTAACCCGTAGTTTGTTATATGATTAGTCTAGTAAGCTAGTATGGCCCAAGGCCCATGGAAGCCTTAGTAAAGCCCATGACCGGCCTTGTTTGTAGCATATATACCCTCTCCATGCCTTGTAGAGGGTGGTTGGTTGTTTCATTTCTCTTTTCACACATAATAATATTATCATCCTTTCCATGTTACTTTCTCTCTCTAGAAACTTTCCAACCCACTTCTCTCTCTAGTTCTTGCATAATATCAAAGATTACTAGTATTCTTCAATTGGTATTTTCATCTTCATATTTCGTAAGGTGTTTGGTTGTGTACTTGTAATAGATCAAATAAATGCTTTAACGGAAAATATCTTTAGGGATACATTTTTATAAACTTCTAAAGGCTACTTGAGGACAAGTACGATTCAAGTGAGGGATATTTGATGATATCAAATAACGTCTATTTTATAGCATCATTTATCCCATGTAATTAACTCGTTTTGTATAATTATTGCAAAGAATTATTACTTAATCGTTTGTATTTGAGAATTGCAGTAATTATGGAGTACTTGGTGAAGATTAGCAAAAAGGCACGCATTTTGGAGCATAAACGAAGAGTTTGTGAAAGTCTACGGATCTGACAGTAAATACGTCGTATTATTTTAGATCTATACGACGTATCCAAGACTTTGACGAATCAAAAGACCATTGCCTGACTTTGAAGAATACGCCGTATCCACATCAATGATACGCCGTATATAATACTTTGTTCAACGAAGAAGAACCAACTAGTTTAACATCAATACGCCGTATCCATCAAGAAGATACGGCGTATCCGTGCCTACTCTTCACAGATAACCACGATGGATTGAAGACCCAATACGCCGTATCCAGGAGACATCAATATGCTGTATTCACAATTTAGTAATAAAATATTCTGGAAGATATCAAACGTGGTCCTTACTCTAAGAAATCCCCAATACGCCGTATCGCACATTGCTCGATACGGCGTATCGACGAGTTTCCAGACTCTATAAATAGACGACCCTAAACTCAGTTTTAGGTATGCAAGTGAATCCCTAAACCACCAAGTCGACCAAGAGACAAATAAAGGAGCCTAGAAGGTCAGAAAAGAGCCTTAAGATCATAGGAAAACTCTTGTAATCTTCGCGCAACCAAATACGCGTTCGATTAAGGTTTCTTTATTTATATATCAAACCGTGTGTATTTTTACAATGACTATCGGCTGATACCTTTAGGTATCAGCCATGTTTATGAAGATCTAATGTTTGGTTTGTTTATCTTGATTGCTTAATTTATCATTGATTGTTGTTTATGTTTATCAATTTATATTCGTTTACGTGCTTAAGTATGCGACCTATCATTCAACTGGGTCTAGTCCTACATATTTAATGTGCTGCAACTTCGGTGTTGTTTGGGCGTAGGCTAAGAGTCCGAGATAGCTCTCCATATTGCAATTTATATATCTAGAATCATAGGATCACAAATATTGACCTATCCTTGCCTTTAGTTTAGTGAGCTTAGTTGAGCCATAAGGTGACCTTGGTATCAACGAGTACATTCTTATTCCATTGGTAAGGACTCGGACAGTGGACTACTAGTATATAAAGAGCCGTTAAGCAGTAAGTGGGTAAAGTCTTAATGAGCTAGGGTTTAGTAAGAGCACCATTACTTAGATCCTAAGATAGATTATAATCAACATAAGGATGCTTTATGCGGATGCGTCTAATTGTGACAGAATTAGCGTGTCTAGGTCTTAGGAAGAAGTACCGCCTAAGTCTAGGAATGATATGCCCTTCGAGATAAGTCAATCATTGCACAAATAAACAAACCAGTGTTTTATCGGATTATTCATGGTTGATATGTTTTCCTTGCAATAGTTCATGATTGTTCCTCTATCATTTGTTTATCTTCTTGTGTGTGTTTATTGCTTTATTTGTCATCAAAACCTTAGGTTAGATACACAAAACCATGCCAGTCTCTCAGGCTGAAACCCAAGTTCTTTTGAGTCTACTTTGAAATAATTTTTCTAAGAGTTGCTGATAAATCAGGATGGCTATTAGGGCTAGTTATCACCTAAAAGCTGATAATGTATCCCTTTAGCAAATCAGTGTATCTTCGGGGCTTAAAGTCACTTTATTAAAAGGAAAACTCACTCTCATGCGAATCAGTCATTTTCTGAAAAGTTTTTCTTCTATACAAATGATGCTATTTCTCTAAAGATTAGTAAGATGAACACTTTCATAAGCATGGGAAACATGAAAATTCTTGTTCATTCTTCCATCTTTTATCTTGTAGAAATAATATCCCAGAACTTAATCTTAAGTGAGGATAACTAAAAACAAAACAAGAGAAATAAATCGTATGTGAAAAGAAAAGAGCATACATCTTGTGTCAGCAAAAGCAAGAATAAAGGCACATGAGAAAGAAAAGGACATAAGTATGGACAAAAAGAAATGCCCGTCCATACAAAACAGACAGAGAGAATAAAAACAAAAAATGAAATACATGTGCTTAAGTTTGTATTCATGTGAAACTAATCAAAGTTTGAATTTGATGTGTCGTTGTGCGTAGGTATTATTTATTATCAAGTTTTACTATTTATAATTTGCCGAGTATACCTAAAACAATACTAACGAGCAGTGTACCCAATCAGTTGTAGTTTCGTTGTTAAGTAGGGTGTCGATCACTAAGAGCAAGAGAGTTAACTCCTAATTCTATCAGTTTTTTAGTTATCTAAGTTAGTCCTAATGTATTCTATCTTACACCTAAGTTAAACCTAAACTAATGGCAAAAGGGGGTTTTCAGTCTGAGAGACTGGCACAGGTTTAGTTATCTAACCTAAGGTTTTGATGACAATTAACACACACAAGTTGATAGACAGAAGATAAAGAAGCGATCAAGCCTAATGTAAGGAAAATGTACTAACCATGTTTAATATAATAAAATGCAGGTTTTAGTTTATAAGTGCATTGATTGTCTTGTCTCGTTGTTGATATATCATTCCTAGATTTATGCGGTACTTCTTCCTAAAACCTAGACTTGGCGATTCTGTCATAATTAACCAAATTCGCGTAAAGCACTCGTGGTTGATTATAATCTATCTTAGAAGACAATAATAATAATCTTATTGAATCCTAGCTCATCAAGACTTTACTAACTTACTGCTTAATGGCTCTTTATATACTAGTAGTCTAGTGTCTAAATCTTTACCCAAGGAATCAGAACGTTATTTGTTGATCCTAGGTCACCTGCTAGTCCAACTTGTTCACTGAACCAAAGGCAAAGACAGGTCAATATTTGTGATCCTATTACTCTAGATACCTATATTGCAATATAAAGAGCTATCCTGGTATCTAGTCCACTTGGTCCATTTTCTAGATCCAGTTGAATGTTAGGTCGCATACCTAAGCATATAAACGAGTATAAATTGATAAACATAAAGCAACACACAACTTATAAGAAGCAATCAAAATAAACATAAACCAAACATTAAATTATCATAAACATGACTAATACCTAAAGGTATTAGCCAATAACCATTGTAACGAATACAAATGTCATAGACGAACGATTAAGGTAAACTAACCAAGTTAATGAATGATACCAAAAACCGAACGCGTATTTAGTGTATAGGAATTACAAGGGTTTCCCTATGGATTGAAGCACGTTGCTGGACCTTCTTGGCTTCTTAGATCTTCTGAAAATCAAACTTGGTGGTTAAAAGCATACCTAAAACTGAGTTTAGGGTTTTGTATTTATAGAGTCTGGAAATTGATCGATACGCCGTATTAGGCGATGTGGGATACGACGTATTGGGAAATTTGGCGTAGTCTCCACGATTATAATATTCCAGAATATTCTTCCGCTGTCTTCAATACAGTGTATTGATGTTTTGGATACAGAGTATTGGGGTCTTCTCATCATGGATGTCTTTGATGAAGTTATGGCACAGATACGCTGTATCTTCTTGATGGATACGGCATATTGATGTAAAATCAGTTGGTTCTTCTTCGTTTGACCCAAAGTATTATATACGGCGTATCTTTGATGTGGATACTATTGGAAATTGTGGTCTAAAATCCTAATATTACTTGAATATAAAACGAGCTACGCAGCGGAATAAAACTCATATAGCACTTATAATTAACATAAAACATAAACAGAAAACATACCGAATAGCAACCAAGCTACGCGAAGAACTAGAGACTTCTTCGAGTACACGCATGTGTGTAATATATGCGAAACCGAAAACCCTTTGAGTTACTAAAGTAAGTAACCTCTACGCGTATCATACACTACACGTCAACCAATACCACCTGAATGCTAGTTCTATGAACCAACGCTCAAGAATACGTCAAGTAGTCAAACTCAAACACTTTCCTTAGAGGGGTGTTTATTTTGTTCGACCACAAGGAGAGGAAGAGAAGAAGGGATGAGAATAATGAGCTAGGGGATCCTATACTTATACAAGATATAGAGCCCTCAAGTTTACATATCCTATTGATGTGGGATAAACTCTTTTTTCCTATCTTTAGACCTTAGGCCGGTCATCCCTCAACCCAAAAAACCCTTTGGATTGACTATTTGACTTTTCTAATTATTATGTATAATTACATTTAATTACACATTAAT
Source organism: Tanacetum coccineum (assembly GCA_026074375.1). Lineage (NCBI taxonomy): Eukaryota > Viridiplantae > Streptophyta > Magnoliopsida > Asterales > Asteraceae > Tanacetum > Tanacetum coccineum. The sequence goes on from BQNB010041473.1 coordinate 36,022, forward strand.
TAAAAATCCTTATAGTTAATTATTCGTAAACGAACTAATTAACGACCATTAGTATTCTATCGTTAGAATATTAATATACATAATAAATATACACTTATATTATTATATACATTAATCGAGTATTAATACATATATAATAAATATATTCTTATATTATTATATATATACCAATAGAGTGATATCTATGTGTATTAACGCGTGTAACCCCGTAGGCTCACGTATTCCCAGCTTCTGGACATTATCACGAAGAGAGTGGTGACGAATTTCGATATGTTTAGTTCGAGAGTGTTGCACTGGGTTTTTGCTAAGGTCAATTGCGCCTTTGTTGTCGCACATGATCGAGACGTCGTCGAGTCGTATGTCGTAGTCGATAAGAGCTTGTTTCATCCATAGTGCTTGTTGACATGCCTTTCCGGCGCTTACGTATTCGGCTTCGATAGTGGATATAGCAAGAGCGGTTTGTTTCTTCGAGAACCAAGATGTCAAACAACATCCTACGAACGTATAAATACCGCTAGTGCTCTTTCGGTCCACATAATCTCCCGCATGATCAGAGTTGACATATACTTACTGTTTCAATGGTCGGGCTCGCCCTTAGGATACCATAATCCTAAGTGCGTAGTGCCTTTAATGTATCGAAAGATACGCTTAACCGTTTCAAGATGAGAGATTTTAGGAGCCTCTTAATGTATCGAAAGATACGCTTAACCGTTTCAAGATGAGAGATTTTAGGAGCCTCTTGGAAGATGGCACAAAGGCAGACACTAAACATGATACCAGGTCTATTTGCCGTTAGGTATAATAAACTACCTATCATGCCTTGATACTTGGTACTATCGACCGACTCACACTCTTCATCTTTTGTGAGTTTAGTATCGGAGGACATGGGGGTTTTCATTGTTTTAAGAATTCCTTCTAAGCCATTTCTTAAGCATTTATTTAATATTAATTAGATTCTTATAGAAAATACCCATCTTTCCATTTGTTTTATTTTGTAATCCAAGGAAGAAGTTAAGATACCCGATCATGACTCATCATCTAACTCATCAATGCATATTTTGCAATCATCACACATGTCTTCAAGACGAGCCGAATATAAGTCGTCGCATAATTATAAACGATCTAGATAGGTTTGAACTTTTCTTCTTGGAAAAAAGAGTAGATATCTACAATTCCAATTTTGTATTCACGTTTAATTAAAAGAGCTTTATAATCTATCAATACCAAGCTTTGGTTTGTTTAAGACCGGTATAAAGCTTTCATTAAGTCAAAAACAAAATCCGGTTTTCAAAGTCAGTGAACGACAGGCAGGTTTGCCAGTATACCTCCTCATTGATAAAACCGTTTAGGAATGCACTTTTTACATCCATTTGGAATAGCTTAAAATCTAAAGCACAAGCATAAGATAATAGTATCCTAATTGACTCAGTCTAGCAACTGGGTGCATAAGTTGATTCATCATAATTGATAGCCCTCTTGTTGATTATCGCCTTGAGCCATCTCACCGATCCTTATTTCGAAAACAATACCTTTTCTTGTCTAAACTTATTTTCTAAACCACCCGGTACACAACCATCACTCCCCACTTAATTCCTATGATTGTCATATTCTTAGGTGTGGAAACTAACTCCCAAACGTCTTTAGCAAGAATTGATTAATTCTTCTTCCATGGCAACTTTCCAACTATCATCCGTTAAGGCTTCGGTCACATTCTTAGGTTCTATAGTTGAAATAAAACAAAAGAAGTTACTTTGGTTTTGGGCTTGTGATCTAAGGGTTCTTTGGTTAAGGTTTTCTATGACATTTTCTAACGATTGTTTCCCAACCCTTAATATTGACTCTTGTCAATCTCTAAAGTTCATCTCATGTCATTTTCTAGGTTATTCTTTTCGATGGAGATGTCTTAGAGGGGGAAGAGTTTCATCGAGAACGCACGATGAGTGATTTCGTTCGACATTCCAATAGTTTTTATTAAGGTATGGCATTAGGCTTTTACTATTTAGGAGTAACCTAACAAACATCTTCGTATGAATTTGGTCAAACTTTGGTAGGCAGTATTTAGTGTTAGAAAAATGAAGCAATAGCTTCCCAACACTCCAAATAAACAAGAGTAGTTCCTACGCTCACAGGATTTCATAAGGTATTTTTTCCTAGAATTACTCCTAATTAGGATTCAGTTAGAATGTATGTTGAAGTACTACGTCGTTATACCAAAACTACTGTGGTTACGATTGCCTCATCAACATAGACCTACTCGGTGTTTCTTGAAGTTCTTAATTTCTTCTTTCAACCAGGCATTGATTAGGAGTTCGTGGAGTGATGTGGTGCGTAAACACACATCTTTAAAAACCCCGGAAACACTAATTTCACTTAGACTAAAAACATGAAATATGCTTAATATTATTTCAAATATGTTTGGTTTGTGTTTTTATGTCTTGCAGGTACAAATGATTGAAAACAAAGCAAAAACGAAGATTTGTGGTTAAGATTTAAAGACGTTTACGCGTTTTTCGAGATCAAGACGAAGTCGTAATATTTCCCGAGCATGCCATTGGAAAGAGCACGAAAATTCGAGTCTGACGGTGCCTTCATCTTTTATTGGGCCGGCCCGACACCATTTATATGGGTCAGACCGACCCATATTTATCAAATATGACTAGGCCTAACACTAGCCCACTATTTACTATAACCTGGCCCAGCAGTTATAATATAGTGAGGTCCAGCCCAGGATTTAGTATCTTACGGCCCAATATATGCATACCAAGCCCACTTGTATGGCTGCAGCAGTTCAGGCCACGAGATAAAAAAAGACTCGGCCCAGCAGTTGGATGTGAGACTCAGCCCAACAAACAGAAGCCCATATCCACACTTTTAATCCTGCTGAAACTCAACATAGATTGTACGTAAAAAGCGTCGCGACTTATCAGATGACACATCTTATCCTTTATTTTTATTTACTTTTCGTCTTTTCATTTTTTAAGGTAGATTAGAATAGAAGTAGGGTAAAATATAGAATTAGGGTAAAATTAGTTATAGTTTTTTGATCTCTTTTCTTTATTGGCAGCAAGCGGAGATGATGACTTTTCATTTTTCATATTTTGTATTCCAAAAGTGGGAGATGAGTTAGAATAGGAAAATAGGTTGCCATAAGATTTAATAGATGGTAGGCGTAGATAGCTTATAATTGATTTAAATCATTCTCTAGTTATCGTAACAAATGTAGAGACAAGCAACAGATTTGGATATTGTTTGGGGTGATCTTGGAGTTTTTGGAAATGGGTTTTGAAGCTTAGAGAACACGTCTCATTTCATCTCGTCATTTTCACATTCCTCGACTCATTCGGTTATCTCTACCCTTCCTACCTCTTTATTTCTATTATGTTAATGTTTATTGCCATGTTTAGATTTATCTTGCTTATTATTGTTATTAGTTATTTTTATATGCTTGATTAAGTGATTATATGTTTAGTGAATTAAGTGTGATTATATAAGTGGAAATATTGATTAGTGATTTTTATATTACTTAGATTATTGTTTTGGTTATTCGAGCGGGCAAAAGCCGTAAGAATAATTAGGCATTAATTTAGTAATCGATATCTTAATAAAAGTTGTTTTCAATATAAGCCAACGTTGTGAGAAGATAATTTGTTAGAAAGATATTGGTTCATCAATAAGGACTTAATTAATTAAATCACACTTAAAGATCTAAACGAATCACTTAGCAAGCATATCCTTTTTATATATATCTCTTCCTTCGATTGCTTTGCTTATTTTTTTAATTAGTTATAATTATTTTAGTATTAGTTTATATTTAGTTTTAAATCAAAAGCCAAAATTAAAAGATAATCAAGCATTTAACTTTCAAACATTAACGTGGTTTTCAATTCATCTCTCGTTGGGACACGACATCCGGAGGATCTATTATTACGTAATTTTTATGTGTAATTCTATTGGAATTACAAAACTCTCCAAATTGCACCTCATTTTCAAATTCTCTACCGTGGTCGGTTCTTATTGACACTATTGTACATCTTAATTAGTTTTGAATTTTCTTACTAAATATTTCGAAGTGATCAAGGCTTCGCGGTTTATCTTCAGAATTCATAGTCCAAGTATTACCTAGAGAAGACATCAACTATGACTAAGTGTAGCTGGTTATTTCCTCCGTAACATCGTCACGGACGGATGGACCGAAAGAACCATATAAGGAGTTCTAAAGCATCTAGTCGTTGCGAGATATATTCTTATACTTTGGACCTAGTGTGAAGCTTGTTTCCAATTTTGAGCAAAGCATCACAGAAGTCCTTGGATCAAAATTAAGCTTAGGTAAGTCATTTCTAACATAATTTTCTTAGATACAAACGAAGATGAATGAGACACATATTTGCGTGACCTAATCTCCTATGTCACAACGTGGAATTTTTATCAATCGTTGCTAGACAATTTGGTCTTTTGGCTTATTTCCTAATTTCATCACATATAAGCCTTTCTTCCTAATACCTCTACCTATGACCTTACCATCCTTAGTAATTTCACTATCATGTTCAAAGAAAGTTACTCTACACTTATTATCACATATTTATGCTACACTTAGCAAGTTGAATCTTAAGTTATCTACGTGTTCTACATTATCTATTTTGAGAGAGTCATTCGAAATCGTACCTTTGCCAATGATGTTACCGCAAAGATTGCTACCAAAAATGACATTACCTCCGTTGTATGCCTTGTAGCTTGAGAAGAGCTTTCGGTTACCCGTCATGTGTTTAGAGCATCCGCTATCTTTTATCCACTCATCGGGTTCCAAGTCGACTCCAAGGCATATCTATTTATATAGGACAATAACTCAAATATTTGGTCCCCAATATCTCATGGGTTTAAAGTTGTTAGTGCTAAACATCCCTTGCATTTGATGCAATTGGTGGATGGTGGAGTGGAAGATTATCATTTCCCATGGCAAGTAACTTTGACTTTGGAAAATTTTTTCAAGTTATGGAAAGCCCACTATGGTTTGACTTTGTCGACCAACGTTCCTTTTTGGTCGCGGTGTCTTAGGACGAGGATAATTGTTATTGACTCTTATAGGTGGTGGAGTTTTTGATCTAAAATTAGGTTTTGAAAATCCAACTTCGGGTTTTGACAATGGCTTATAAAATTGTTTAACTTCATTATCACTAGCAACGGGAACTTTGACGTTATTTACTATTATGTGTTTTGGTCTAGGGCCCAAAATAGATTTTTGAAAAGACACACTTTTCTCAGTTACAGGCGTAATGACTTGTGGCGGTCCCATAATTGCTTTGGGGCCGCCTATACAATATGGGGCCGCCCATATTTATGAGACCTCCGTCAGAAGACACCTTTTTCTAGGCTTTCACAAAATTTATTTCCTTAGTTCCACTAGATGATGCTTCAAATGAATTAAACCCTAAACTTAATTTTTCTCCGGAGGGTTTTTGATTACTAAACACTAGCAGAATACCCGCGCGATGCGGCGGCGGGTACCCTGTGATTAACCGAAGAAAAACAAAAAGAAATTGACCCCTATCAGGCCAGGTTCACTCATATTTATAGGTTTACCGGTTTTCGAATGGCTTTTACTTGATAGCCGAACGGTGACCACTCATCTTCCTACTTGAACCTGTTGGTCTGATCCGGTTTTCAAACTATATGTATCAGCATATAAATTGTATGAAGCTTTGTGTGTTTTAATTAGTTTGTACAATGTGTAAAATAACATCTACTTTTCATTTTAGTGGTGTTTTAAAAATAACATTAATTAGTGTGTTTAATGGATTAAGAGGTGTTTTAAGAATAATATTAAATGAGTTGACGAGTCAATAAGTGTGCGAATGGTTAATTATACATATTGCATGAATATTTGAATTTTTAAGTAATGGGGTGATTTTTTAAGAGTGTTAATTGTGTATTAAAAAGTGATACAATATGTTTCTTGGTTTGTATGTTGTTTACATTAAAGAGTGTAATTAACATATTATGTTTATTTGTTGTATGCATTTAAGCTTGTACATTATGCATGAAAACTTGGATTACTTAAAAAATTAATGATGAGAGAGATATCAATTTGTTTTATAAGATAGTATGATTTCATTTAGACAATGTGTACTCTTTTCAAATTTAGTTAATCTAATGGCTTCTTCTTTGACTTTCATTCTCAATTTTAAGCAAATGACACTTACACAGTCGAGATCAGCTCCATGTTTTTCTCCGAGTGTAGACACTTTTTCTTTATAGAATTACCAAGTTTTTTTTCTAAATTATTTCTAGTAGCATTTAATCTTTTTTGTTATTAGTGATATATCTTTAAATTCATTTTGCACAGTTTGTCATATTTATTATCTAAAACTAAATCATTTCGGTTACCCATCATGTGTTTAGAGCATCCGCTATCCTTTATCCACTCATTGGGTTCCAAGTCGACTCCAAGGCATATCTCATTTGATGCTTGAGCCACAAGACATGTTTTGTCTTTAGCCTTTTCATCATCTTCTTCACCGCTATCACTCCAAGAACCTTCGACAAATGCTCTTTGGTTCTTGTCTTTAAGTGGTTTTGGACATTCTTCAATAAGATGATTTGGATCACTACATCTAAAACACTTCCTATCACTTTTGCCATTCTTTTCATCTTGGCTTCTTTGGAACATCTTTTTGTCATTCCGTGGTTGTCTTACAAATCTACCTCTTCTCTTAAAGAACTTCTTGAAATCACTAACCGCTATGGCGTATTCTTCGTCTTCACTTCTGGAAGTCAAACAATCCTCATCACTAGATTCCTTTTTAGCCTTTAGAGCAAGAGATTTTCTTTCTCCTTTAGCTTTAACTATTTTGAAATCTTTCTTGATGATCATCTCGTAAACTTTGAGGTTCCCGATGAGTTCATCAAGTGACAACGATGTTAAGTCTTTCGACTCTTCAATCGCCGTGACCTTTGCTCTCCATTTAGGATGTAGAGCCTTAAGAAACTTCCTAACATAATTCTTGATAGAGTAACATTTATCAAGAGCTTTTAGACTAGTAATAATAGTATTAAATCTAGCAAAAGCATTGTCTATAGATTCGTCTTTAGAAATGACGAATTGTTCATATTGTTATACCAAAAGGTCAATCTTGTTATCTTTGACTTGGCTATTACCTTGATGGGTGATTAATATAGTTTTCCAAATTTCTTTTGCCGTATTACACATGAAATTTTTTTCATATTATTTTCCTGGCAAAGCATTGTAAATAACCATTTTGGCTTCGTTATTTTTCGAAAGCCTCTTTTTAAGATCATCACTTTGTTTTTCAAAAAGGATAACCTCATCTAGTTTGGTTTTCGGGTTTTGTTCAATAGGTTAAAAATTACCGTTAGTAATAACATGCCAAAGATCAAGTTCTTTTGATTTAACATATGTTTCGAATCTATTTTTCCAATAAATAAAACTATCACTTTCAAAGAGTGATGGTCTTTGCATGGATTTCCATTCTAGATATTTGTCGGGATCCATAGATCAATCCAAGCTTTAAAATATAATATATTTTAAAAATCTTGAGTGACCTCGGCTTCTAATACCAATAAAATTCGTGCAAAGAGGTGTGTTTTTCTGCAAGAAATAGTGCAGTATTTATAGCCAGTAGATCCAACGGTCATCTGCAGGCGGTCCCGGCGGTCCCAGATATATCTGGGGGCCGCCGTGCCTATAAGGGGGCCACCTAGTAGACTCCGCTCCTGTTTTTGTCTTTTTGTGGGGAAGGTTGTATCTGGTATGAAAGCTTCCATTTTGGGGGGAAAATTTGAATTTCAAATTTAAGTTTTAAATAAAACTTTTCTTTTAATTAATAAATATTTTGTATATTTATTTTTGTGAAAATACTTTTGTAAAAATGTGATGGTTAAGAAAACTTTTGATCAAGTCAATGACTTAATGTGTATGTACTAACAAGTAGACATAAACATCCAATACATTACTATTCGTTAAAAGTCTTTGACCAAGTTAATGACTTCATGTACATGTCTTAATATGAAGACATAACAAGTTAACTTTTTTACTTTACGTTATAAGTCTTTTCATGAGTAAAGGACTTAATGTACATGTCTTTAACCAGAAGACATAACAACTGTTAAACTAAAGTAAAAATGAGTGCCTATACATGGCCTCAATAGTAATTTCAAGTTAATTTTAAACTCCATGTTTATGATTTCTAAGAAAACATAATCATGTAGCTTAACTTTTTTATCTTGACACATTTTCTTAATAAGGCTACATACATTAAATATGTAGGAGTCCTAATAGATTAATAGTTTTCTTTCTTTGCAGTCAAGGGAAACCTTAGTCATATTGTTCTAAGTTGTTCCTTGCATACAATAAAGATTTCTCTCACTTGTGCAAGGTACAACTTCTTTGCATAAAACAACAATACACTAGTTAGTTTGTTTGTATCGACAATATGGTAGTGTCAAGCTTATAGCTATTGTATATAGAACTCCATCTATTAATAAGGAATCATGCATACCTATCAAAGATAACATTAAACGGAAGTGACATCTCAAAGGCAACAAGTTATCAAAGATAATATGCGGTGATTCTTACTAAATAAAGATGTTTCACACTTAAAAAGTTATTTATTATTTCAAGCCACGCCAGAAATAAAGTTAGATGTCTATGAGGAAACAACTCATAACTCCCACTGAATTTGACAACATCATAAGTTTGTCATTTTCGTTTATAAAATGCATTACTCCCACTGGATCTAACAACAGTGTGAGTGTTCCTTCACTAGTGAAAGTCATTTTCAATTTATCTTTCCATTTATTGAATATCTACACATTATTGCTAATGTGAGTCGCATGGACTAGTAAGCAAGTACTTAAATATTCAAGGAAGTGTGTTCAAGTTCTAGCCATCTTAGCTATTTATTAACTTGAAAATTTGGCATGCAATTCCTCCTTTATCCGCTCTTTACACCAAGGGTGTGTAGCGTCTCTTACTGGTTTAAGGAAACAACTATAGACACGAGTTCTCTATTTATTGCCTTTTACAGTATTGCGATGATATTTTCGTCTTCCAATCAAACCTCATAAATATGTCTTGTGTATAATAAGATATTTTATTCTTGGTAGCTATAGACACAAGTTCTCTAGTTATCCATGTTTCTTATTATGTTTTAAAGATTTCAAAACCGGATAATGATATTGAAGCAATCTTGAAAGAATAAGAAGTCCAATTAACTTAACATGAAGTTTAGTATGAGTTCGATTAGAATTTAGGATAATTCTTTCATTCCTATTGTAACTTTTCCAAAAGTGAAAAGTATAGGAAATAGTCTTATTTTCCCAAGGAAAATAAACACAGTTTGTCTTCCACAAGTAAGAACAAACATTTGTTTACGGTATACGTTGCATAAATACATTAAAAAAAACTTGCAAAGTTCATTTTCAGTATTTTCGATAATACATCCCCTAAAAATTAACTATCCCTATTTATATAAATAAACAATTAATTTTACAAGGGTTTAAGATCCAACTTGACGTTCTACCATTAATGCAGTTGATCTATTAGAAATGTGTAACCCTTGCCCTTTTTTGTGATTTGAATGTTCTAATGTAGTCCTTTGACTATTTGACTTTTGTCAATTTCGTTAGATCTGTACCGTGTTGACGGTGGTGAATTTATGAGAATATGGTGTTTTATGGTTTTATTGTGTATAATAATCCTTTTTCGAGAGTATTATTGTGTTAGATATGTTCCGGGAGGATAGTCCCGTGAATTGTGTGAAATGCCGAAAACGAGTCCCGACACGTCCGTTAATGTTCAAAATGAGTTTTGGGAAGTTTTAATTGGAAATATGTCATGTAAATACTCTAGGTTGTGGGAAAAGTATTTTTAAAGTGAATAAAAATGCTAAGTAACTTCGGGAAATATTTTACGATCAAGGTTTTGGAGTTTTAAGTGAACCCGATATAAAAAAGGCATCCCGAGCGCCCTAGGATGCTATAGACGGTTTCAAACCTTGTGGGAGACAAGGTGGCATGTTTTTTGCACTATGGTACTCTAGTGGTACAAGTTTTGGCTTATATTGATTTGTTTTCATTCATTTCAAACACACTTTACAAGTTTCACACATTTCTTTCTCTCTTTCTCTCTTTTGGTTCGTCCGACCTAAAACACACACACACACTTTATTTTTCAATCTTTGATAAAAAAACATGATAGTTTGGGTACTTCCGGTTTGATTCTAGTATTCGGGTTATTGTTTAAACTACGTTTGGGTAGTTGATTCGCGTTCGTTCTCGCTTTTTAAAACCCTCTTTGTAAGTTTTCTAAATCTTGATTTAACTTGTACTTTTGTGTGTTAAATGATGCATAGAAGCTTGTTGTACGGTGTGTTTGTTAAAAATCAAAAATGAAAAGTTTGCGAAAGGTTATAAAGGGTTGCGTTTTGGTTTGAATGAAAGTAAAAGGGAGTAAGGTTTTGGTAGTTTTATTGTCGTGGTCGTGATGGTTGAAAAATATTTATTTTCTATTTAGCTTATTTTGGTTAGTGGTGTATTTTGGCTTATTTTTAAGCATTTTTGAGCTTATTTTAAGCTTAATAGCTCTCGACAATTTAAGGGAATACAAGAAAGTATTTTTGGTTATTATCCTAGTATGTCGTATTTTTGTGGACTATTTTTATAGCCTATGATGATAACCAAATATAATACGTAGCTTATAAGCT
>BQNB010041474.1:1766-17170 GCA_026074375.1 Tanacetum coccineum
ACATAGTTCCCTAACCAATGTCACTATGGTGATTTTCCCTGTTAACGTATTGATGTCATGAGCTTAGGTACAATAATAATGTTACCATTTTTTCCATGATAATTGTATTCGTTGCAATTATTACCAATAACGGGTGTATAACAACGTAACCCACTTACCATTAAACTTGCATTCAACTGTTTTCCATAATAACCGTATCTACATTACAAATTATTACCACTTACATAACAACGTAATCCACTATCTCATATGATGACTTGTATTCAAATATTACATTTCAAACCTATGAATTTCACTCAACCTTTGTGTTGACCCTTTTTATGCATGTTTATCCCAGGTAATTGAGCAACTTATGGCATGGAGTGGCATTGACTTAAAGATGGCTAAAACTTGTTATCATTCACATTTTATGTTTCTAGATTTTGGGACCTGCCTTTGTAAAACTCTGATTTTAAATGAATGATAACGTATCTTTTAAAAACGTCTCTTTTGAGTCGTTTTCTATGATTGTGTCTGTGATTCATGAAGTAATATCCCAGATTAGCTTCCGCTGCTATATTACCAAAATGGGGGTGTTACATAGTCTCATCCTTAGAGGCTAAAAAGAAAACCCAAGAGAATCTGCTAAAATCATCAGTGACCACAAGACAATATTTCTTATTCATTAAGCTGCTCATAAAAGTTGGACCAAACACGTCCATATGCAACTTGAATAAAGGCTGAGTAATAGAGTTATGGATCTTGGACTTACAAGAGTCTTTGTGTTGCTTTCCCTTAAGGCAAACAACACAAGTTTGGTCATTTTCAAAACGTTTTGCAGGTAATCCCCTCACAAGATTATCCTTAACTAGTTTATTTATAGTTTTAAAGTTTATATGACCAAGCCTCCTATGCCATAGCATTGATTCATCAAGTGTGGCCTTTGCAACAAAATAGGTTAAGCTCTTTTTAGGAACAATATTTTTCATATCAACATTGTACATGTTGTTCTTTCTAGGAACTTTAAGTAAAACCTGACTTTCATCAGGTAACTTAAAATCAGGAGACAGAACAAAACATGCAGTGTCAGTAAAAAGAACACTGTTCTTTTTGTCACACATCTGTGAGACACTAAAAAGGTTAAACTGTAACTCCTTGACAAAGTACACATCCTCAAAATCAAGCTTACCAGTTTTAAGAGTTCCTTTACCAGTAATTCTTCCTCCTCTGGCTCCTCCCCCAAAGGTAACATATCCTCCATCAAATTCCTTGAAGTCTATGAGATAGGACATGTTGCCTGTCATGTGCCTAGAGCATCCACTATCAACATATCCTTGATCTTCCTTTTGTGGATGAACCTGCACATAAAAATAAGGAAATTAGTTTCCTTTGGGGACCCAAGCCATCACTGACTTGGATCTGCCTCGTGCATCAATATAATTTTGTCTCTTGAAAGTAATTGATGCACTGTTAAGTTTGGTAGGTCTCTAAACCCAACATGCTGAGGCCTTAACAATATTAACCTGAATTGTCATGACAGCTTTAACTACTACTGAAGTTGGCCTAGCAGTATTAACTGCTTTTCGCTAAGCAGTATTAACTGCTTTTGGCTTAGCAGTATTAACTGCTTTTGGCTTAGTAGTATTAATTTTTTGTTTAAAGATTTTGTTAGTTAATGTTGTTCTTGATTGATAGGGCCTCTTTACAGTTAATTGAGCTAATTTTGAAAAACATGACATTGGTCTAGCTCTATAAACTGTAGTATTTGGATGAGCAGTATTAACAGACCTAGCAGTATTAAGTAGTTTTAAGCTAGTTTTCCTTAAAACTGCTCTAGGATTCATGTTCTTGTGAGAGTTAGGGTAAGCCATTTTAGCAGAATAGTTATAATTCACCCTTGTATAATTATTCCCATTTACCATCCCTTCCCTTTGATGGTAATTGCAGTGAGCCTACACATGGTCAAAGCTTCCACAAATAAACCATGCTTTATTATACATCACAAAATCACCTCCTAGCTGTTGGGATTTAAGATTATTCTAGTTTCTTTGATCCCCCCTAGATTTTTGTGATTTGTACATCTCTTCATACTTAACTGGTTTCCTAGCTGTTTTTTCTTATTGTTTAACATATTCTATCTTAGTAGGAAAAATAGTTTGCTTCTCTTTTCTGACACCAACTTCTCATCCAATGGGGCATCAGGAGTTTTCTTAACCTTATTAGAGGTATCTTTACAGACACTCATACTGGCCTTAGGTCCATAGCCTTCAAATTCAGGTTGTTGGAACTCTTTAAGACCAGAGTTGGACAAATCAATAGTTGGGGGTGCAAATAAGCATGTACGTGGAGGTGGAACAACATTATAGCTTACAAACCCCACATGTTTTCTAATGTTATCAGATATTTGACTCCCTATTAATTTATCTAAGCTTTTATAAGCATTTTTAAATTTGTCAATTTTAATCTGATTGCTCTTTTTTTATCTTAAGCTTCTCCATCTCACTTTTAAGAGCATTGATTTCTGAGTCTTTAAATGAGGTGTCTCTTTTTAGAACAGCAATTTGGTCACAAAACATAACCTCATTTTTCTTTTAAAAGACAAGTTGTTCTTCTACATATGCTAAACCTATTTTATAGGTAGCTAGATTAAACATAGATTTATTAAACTCTACTCTTAAATTATCATATTGAGTTTTATGAGTTTCAAAGCTTTTAAGACAGGTGTTAGTACAAGTTCTGTCATTATATACCTCTGATTCTGAGAAAGCCATAAGAGCCATGTTGGTAGGTACTTCCTCATCTGCCATAAAGCTCCAATTAAAACCAGCTCCATCAATAGCCACCATAGCTTTAGAAGAAGTTTCTTCCTTACTCACATTCCTTCTTGAGCTGTCTTGATTCCTGTTCCTATTATCTTGATTCCTAGGACCTCTGTATTATCTTGCAAAATGTCCCATTTTATTACAGTTGAAACATTCTACCTTAGACTTGTCATATCCAGCAGTATCACTCCCATTAATAGTAATCTTCTTACCAGTTCTTTGGAAATACCTTCTTGCTCTTATGCTTAGTAAAGCTAACTGCCATTTCAAATCCATTTCTTCTAGGTCATCTTCATGGATTTGTTCAAGGTCTTCATGAACAAGTTGAGATCCGTTTGGTTGATTTTCCAAAAATGCATAGACAGTGGCATCACTTAAGTTAGCAGTACTATCTGGAGAATCGACAGTACTAACTTGAACATTGGCAGTATTAACTTCATTGGTACTACTAAGAGATAACACAAAGGCCAAAACAAATTCAAGATGATCTTACAATTCTTTTGACCTTTTGTTCAACAATCTTGAATTTGTTGTAAAGATCATCAATGCTCATTGTGTCAAGATCTAATTTATTCCTCTAGACCACTACATGAGTGTTCCATTCAGAAGGTAGAATTCTTAAAAAATTTAAGTTGAGATCTTCTTGAGAGATGTTTTCACCCAAGATGGCCAACTGGCTAATAATTTTCTGAAGCCTGTTAAAAATAGTGTCAAGTATCTGCTTCAGAAGTGTCTTTTGAGTCTTCCTTGTGGCATCATTACCACCAAATCTTATTTGTATGGCATCAAACAAAGTCTTAGCATCTTTGTATTGATTGAATGTCAGTTGATGTTCATTGTGAAGTGCCATCAGCAACATACTTCTTGCTTTTATATCATTCTTCTTTTGGGCCTTCTCTTCAGTAGTAATAAGACCTGGTATGATTTGAGAAGTCTGTTAAGACCCTTTAGATTGTTATTAAGACTCATCTAGGATATAGTAACAATGATTAATAAACTTGCACAGCGGAATAATAAACATGAATCAAAGTTACTTTACGGTTTTCTTCATTCACTACATCCCCAAGATCAAATGATCCTTGGGGATAAACTTACTAATACATAGATGTCTATAATACATCTATTACTATCTACTAACTATTAGACTCTCATTGGGAGAGTTCTAACTATTCTATGTATTTAAAACCTACACACATAATACCCTTTATATAGAGGGATATTAAGGCTTACAAAGGAAGCTAATTAATTATATTAGGAAGTTAATTAAAACTAATTAAAACCTTCCTTTATCTATGATATTCTTTGACTTTTCAATGCTTATCTTCATGTAGAATACCAATGTGTCATATTAATGCCTTGTTGTTTCTTTCGTCTTTATTTAAGCATATATGGTTTTGTAATCATCAAATCTGAGATCCCAACAATCTTCCCCTATTTGATGTTACAAAACAATCTTTATGATGAAACAATCTTCAAAGCTTCCCCTTGACTTAAGACCTTCTTAAACATGTCACCGCACATAAATAAGCTGCAAATCAATTCCTTTAGTCTTTTTCCCCTTTTTGTAATCATCCAATAAGGGTCTTCTATAGATAAGCAACTTGGAAACACTTCCCCTCAAGTGGTGCATGTAGATGGTTAAATATTTAATCAATAAGCTTCCCTTGAAACCAATATGTTTACCATCTCTTAAATATCGAACTCTGTAGGCTCTATGTAGTGATCACTGATGAAGAAAACTGAGTATAACGAATTTGATGAAGAAGTAGAATCTCCCAAACTTGTGTCACTATCCACGTGATGTCGAACTTTTAAATAAATCTATAAAATATAAGTAGACCGCAACCTCTTGACAAAAACCTCATCTTTTATGAGACACATACTAAGTGATAGCAAATGTAAGCATTGAGCACCATAATAAAAACCACACACCTTTGCTAGATTTTGACAAGTCTTCATCACACCATTGTAAGCACGAACAAGTGATCTTTAAAGTCAATGTCCTACTATAAACATGACTTTAAGATATGATAAGAACACGCATCTATGAAACTCAACTACAACATCAAATAAGTGATAATCCACTGTCTTCGTAATCACATCTTCAAATAATCCTAAAATAATAGCCATAAATCCAATAATAATAAATTGTTGTTAGAAACAGTTCTATCTGAGATCCAAACGCGACTGTTGTCCCAAATCGGACAATGCTAGCAGTAGAAAGTACTCTGCCAGTACTAAAAATCTAGCCCAACAGTACTAATGTGTACGAGCAGTATTAACTACTAGAAACGACCTAGCAGTATCAACTGCTATATGCTAGCAGTAGAAACAATCAACTGTCCTAATCATGAAGCATCATTAAGAACCATTAGCAGCATTAATGTATAATACCAGCAGTACTAATGATCAGACCAGAGCAGCACTAATATTTTTTATGGGCGGTACTAATTAAACACCATAACCAAGATCACACCAGAAACATACAAATATCCACGGCCAAAATAAACTTCCCAATAAACTAGGAAATAATTATAGGAACCAAAAATCAATCCCTAAAAATTAGGATCCCATAATATATCAGATTTCATTATATATGCCAAGTACTTAACTGCCCACAAAATCAGCATCCATACAAGTATACTGCCAAAAATCATTCATCCATATTCAATATCATGTTGCTTTCCAAAATCTTCTCAACACAAACGCATCTCTCTTCCAGAAACACAAACCAGAAACACAACCTTGAAACCTTAAGCTTAAAAACCTACTGTCATAAATACATGCCCATCTGTTGCTTCTTTTCATCGCTAGCAGTATTAACTCTCTCCATTTACCCTAGCAGTAGTAATACTCAAAACTAGCAGTACTAATGAATGCAAGCAGTACTAAGTTGTTAACGACCAGTACTAACTTGTATTTGCCAAAACCATCACGAGGAGTATCAAAACCTTCGCCTTAAACGAACATCAAATGACACTTGTATAGCATTACAAAACTGTCGCTACATTGTCACAAATTAGCATTCTTAACTCCAAACTTCAAGGCAGAAACATGACACCTTTTTTATCATAAACTTGAACATAATAACACCTTGTAAGATCCTAGATCATGAGCCACGAGACTCTGATACCAATTGAGAAGTTCGTTAAGACCCTTTAGATCGTTATTAAGACTCATCTAGGATATAGTAACAATGATTAATAAACTTGCACAGCAGAAATAATAAACATGAATCAAAGTTACTTCAAGGTTTTCTTCATTCACTACATCCCCAAGATCAAATGATCCTTAGGGCTATACTTACTAATACATAGATGTCTATAATACATCTATTATTATCTACTAACTATTAGACTCTCATTGGGAGAGTTCTAACTATTTTGTGTATCTAAAAACTACACACCTAAAACCCTTTATATAGAGGGATATTAAGGCTTACAAAGGAAGCTAATTAATTGTATTAGGAAGCTAATTAAAACTAATTAAACCCTTCATTTATCTTTGATATTCTTTGACTTTTCAATGTTTATCTTCATGTAGAATACCAACGTGTCATATTAATCTCTTGTTGTTTCATTCGTATTCATTTAAGCATATGTAGTTTTGTTATCATCAAATCTGAGATCCCAACATGATTGAAGTAGAAGTACCATCAGCATTTGCTATTATTCATGCTATTGGTTTGAAAGAGTTGCAATTCTCTATGACATCCAATAGAGCATAGTCTTGAACTTAAAAGTATTGCTCTATTCTTAGTCTCCACATCTTATATTCACCTTGTTTGAGAATGGGCAACTTTATAGTAGCATTGGTTTGGGCAGTTTCTAGATCCATCTTTTTGTATGACTAAAGAGTTCTTCTTGTTTGTTTCTTCTAGATTAAAATTTCAGAACACAAGCTCTGATACCACTTGTTGTTCCTAACTCAGGATCTATTTTTTATCTTGTAAAGATTATGCTACTTTAGATAAATCCAAAACAAAAATGTTAGAAACTTTATGAATACTAAAGAAGTATGCGGAATCTACTCTTTAATACTTAGAAGAAATATCAATAAAACAGTAAACTTGAATGAACTATGATATAACCAAAATGCTTCAATATTATTATGATGAATAATATGAGTACTCTGTCTAGTACTAAGGTTTACAACCTTGAAGCTATGAATACTATGAAAGACTGATATGATGTGATGTGATAATACTAAAATCATAACCTATGATCTCCTTTTATACACCAAAGAGTCCTTTATAAGATAACTAAAAATCTTCTAAACTTTTACAAGATATTAACATGTCTTCTAACTATATAAGATATACATAGAATAAGTCCATACATATCACATAACGCGTTTAACTCTTCATCAGTCCTAATCTTCATGCAGCAGTGTTAACTTCTCTTCAGCAGTATTAAGTTAGTACTAGCAGTACTAACTTTTACTCTAGCAGTACTAACCAGTTAGTACTGGTAGTTATAATTTGAGCAGTACAAACTATTTAAGCTTGGTAGTACTAAGTTGAACCAGTAGTATAAACTTTGTAGAAGTCCTTAATTCCTAACACATAGTCTTGTACTTGAAAGTATTGCTCAATTCTTAGCTTCCACATATCATATTCACCCTGTTTGAGAAGGGGCAACTTTGCAGTAGTATTAGTTTGGGTAGTTTCTAGATCCATCTCGTCCTTGTGAGTAAAGAGATCTTCTTGTTAGTTTCTTCTAGATCAAAGTTTTAGAACATAAGCTCTGATACCACTTGTTGAGTTCTAAATAACTCTTTAGATCGTTGTAAGCTCAGTTTGATTAGAACTTTTATCTAGGATAATAACAATGAACATAGAATCTATCCATAACGGAAATAGCATAATGAATAAGGTTATTCAACAAGGTTTTTCATCATTATCTTCTCTACAATGACTACTACAAGCCTCAATTCTACATGATCAACTATAGAACAGTTACCTAATCTAACAGGATCAATGAAACATTGATCTTGGGGCTAAAACACAAACAACCTAGGCATTTTCAATGAGACTTGACGCCTAGAACACACACCCTTTCTTGGTGTTTACATTTTAACATGCAAAAAATAACACGACCTATATCTCTTTATATAATAGAGATATTAGGTTTACATAGGATAAGTATTAGGAAATAAACACATCTTCCTAACTTTTATAATTATCTTCTAGGAATTCTTCTATAATCTTCCATCTTTTGAAGAATTCCTCCTTTATCTTTTAAGTCCTTCATCTTTCATATGTTTTATCTTATCAACTCAAATATAATTCCTAATAGTTGTGTAGGATTTATCTTGCATAACTAAACCTTAAACAAGCTTAAGGAAGTCGATTAATAGAAGTTAACAGGGATCAACAATAACCAAGACTTGGTTGAAGTAGTACGAGCCATGAGACAAATTGGAGTTGCAGAAGTCATTTCATGTAGGTTGATGGTGTAAAGGTTTGTTGTACGATTTTCTTTTAACAGATCAACTCCTTCTAAATTAATAACAAAACATGTGTTCCTTCTGAAAGCGACCTGATAACGCCTAAATTATACATGTTTTCGGCGGCGTTATTTGTATTTATTTGCTATTATATATTCTAGGTACGTGTCATGGAAGATTATACGAAGATTTGAAGCTTAAACGAAGAAATAACTAAAGATAAAGATCTCCCGACACCTGTTCACTGTTTTGGTCATAACTCGGTCATACGAACTCCGGTTTAGTTGGTTTAAGCGGCCACGTGAGCGGAATTCAATTATCTACAACCATGACAAAGGCCAACTGATGAAAATAAACAAAAGTATGCCATACTTACAGAAAGTGCGGCGTACTTTTCTCCAAAACAGAAAAATGCATTAACACCCAAAGTGTGGTGATTTTACCCAAAGTGCAACGCACTTTTGAGGCGGTGGAGAACATTAAAGGAAATTAAATGCTAAGTGCATTAACACCCTATGTGCGGCGCACAAACAAGTATGTGCGGCGCACTTTTGCTCATTTTTAGCCTATAAATATAGCCCCTAATCACCTCATTCCATATCTCTTACACACACAAGCCTAAATTCGTTTAGCACACTTAGAAAAGGTGTTTTTGGTGATATTGGTTTGACAAACCAAGGATCCAAACACCCCTTCAAACCACCATCACCACCATCGACTACCACCACTATCCACCATCAATTTCTTGATTATGATCCATCAAAGAAGCATAATAGAAGTGTTTATTCGAATATATAATCGATTCTGACAGAATTGTTCATAGTTTACAGATTTCGCTTTGAATATAATAAGATGTTCTTGGAAAATTCTTGTGAAATCACCATATTTTGCTCTTGAAGTCGGTATAAACCTTGTTACTCTTTTTAATATGATCTTTATTGAATTCATGAGAAATGTTATGTGTTTTGTTACTTTGATTATGGAGTAGTAATCTTATGTTGGTTTGGGCAGAATGTGATCTTTGATTTGCAGTATTTGGATATGAGTTTATTGAATTAGTAAAACATATTTTATATAAGAAAATAGGCCGAAACGGTTCTTTTATATATGTGTTTAATCATTCCACTTAATATATTGGTTATAATAACTAATAAAGGCCGAAAGGATTTGTTGTTATTAATCGATATAATCAATAGTTATATTTAAAGGCAGAAAGGATTTATAACTTGTGATAATTCTATTTTCTAAAACTTATAAACACTACTCCAAACACATCATTATCTATGTGATCATTGCCTAAACAAACATACCTTAATCATTTGATTGAATCATCTTTTAATTGCTTTCGTTATAATATCCAATCATTGCCTAAACAAACACACCTTAATCATTTGATTGAACCATCTTTTAATTGCTTTCGTTATAATATCCAATCATTGCCTAAACAAACACACCTTAATCATTTGATTGAACCATCTTTTAATTGCTTTCGTTATAATATCCAATGTATACTTCCCGAGTGTTGTGTTTTTAGTTAAAATCGGTATTTCTAGTATTATAAATTTAAAGCTTGGAAAACACACATCAAGTTTTTGGCGCCGCTGCCGGGGAATTGTTTAAGTTGTTATAGTTTGTTGCTTATTTTTGGTGCTATTTTGTTTCACAAAAAAAATTCAAACTCCCCGTACCGTTTTCTGGCAAACGGAACTTAAAAAATCATTTTTCTCCAGTAAGTACGCCGTACTTTACCAAAGTATGCCGCACTTTCTGCAAATTTTCACAAACAGAATCTTATTTCAAAAACCAAAACCAAAACCCCTAATCTGCTAGTCTTAGGTTCTATAATCATTAGGAATTGTATTTTATCTGGTGTATTTGTAATTATCTAGTTTATCATAATTTTTGATGAAAAAAAATGTAAAATTTCTAGAAAATCCGACGCACTTTTTCTAAAGTATGCCGCACTATATCTATCTAAAAAAAATATCTATTTATCCTCATTTACTATATATATATATACATATATATATATACATATATATATATATATATATATATATAATAAAAACTAAAATATATCAAATATATATATAAATTTATAAAAATAAAAAATATATGAAAATAATTTATTTTATTTTGAATATTATCCTATTAACCTTAACTATATATATAAAAATGTATTTTTGCAAAATGCTTAACGTATGTATAAATCCCCCATCTTTCGGAAAACAACAAGTAAGTCCAATATATAAATTAAATAAAAATTTATTAAAAAGGTCTTGTAAATTTAAAATTATCAAAAAAAAGTCCATTCAGATTGAATCACACAAATCTACAACCCAACATTCTTCCGTTAATGAATTTATCATCATCAATATACCTGAAGAGGATGTCGAACCAGAACCAAATTTACCGCTCCAAGAAATAATAATCCTCGATCCCAATGATCAACTTTGTTATCAATAGTACTCACTTAAATATGATTCGGGGAAATAAATTCGATGGTTATCTGTGGGCCGATCTGTATGACCACATCCGTGACTTTCTCATAATCTACAACATGTTCAGATACGGTGAAACGCATAGTGAAGCTGTAAAGCTTTTGATATTTCCCTTTTCCTTGTCCGATGAAGCTAAAACCTGGTTTAACAAACTTAATGAAGAATCTATAACATCGTGGGAACAAATGAAAAAAGCTTTTATAAACAGATTCTTTCAACCTTCGTTATTTAACTGTCTTTTACTTGAAATCAAAAATTTCTCTCAACTCGTATGTGAAAATCTAACCGAAGCCTGGTTAAGACTCAAGAACATGCTTCGAAAATGTCATGGGTACGGTCTGACCAAAGGAGCTATTATTCAAATATTCTATCATGGTCTAGATGAACCCACTCAAGGAATCTTAGATGAAACTGCCAGAGGAATCTTCCTCTACAAAAGTCCAAATCAAGCTTTTCAATTTCTCAAGGAAAAAGTCCTTTTCAAACTTGATTGGCCCATTAAATCTAAAAACGAACATCATCAAAAATCTGTTGCTTTTGCCGATGGAAGTAATAATGATGTCGATAATTCTCGATTATTAGAAATATTGGAAATGGATTCTCAATTCCAAAGCTTAAAATAAGAATTACAAGATATGCGTAACAAAAATAATGAGATTAGAGACAACCACACTTCTAAAAACCACATGAACGATGACACGCCGATGTATTAACATCATGAAGCAAATTACATCCAATATGAAGGTCATCAAAATCGAATTTCTCATGATTCGTATTCTCATCAAACGTATCATAATCCTAATGATTTCGAGAAATCGCTCAAAGAATTAAACAATAATGTGAGAAATGATCTCGAAGATTTCAAAATACGTATCCGTAGCATGAGAATTGTTCATTGGAAACTCTATGATAGTGACGATCGTAAAACTACCGATGTTTTACCCACCAAAAAGTCTAAACCTATCAACCAAGAACCTCAATCTAAAACTGGTTTTAAAAAATTAATGACTAAATTCTTTGATGATCAAAGAGTTACAAGTATGTTTTTCAAGAACAACGTTAATGATATGATTTTAAAAATAAATCAAAATGAAAAGAATTTCCAAATTAAAATTAAAAAGATGGAAAAAATGGATGAGTGGTCAAAATCTCAAAACATATCTTCAGAACAACCGATAGGACTGAACCACAACCTCCTCCTCAAACTCACACCGAGCAAGTGAATGTTGTATTCACCGGGAGTGGATAGTCCGATGATCTTTCGAAGACTCAAAAAGATCCACACCCTTCTATTATCGTTAAGAATAAAATCAAAAATAGATGGACCTATAAGACATCAAAAAAGGGATATCACGTGGTCAAAACAGAAGAATATCCTTTCCGTGAGTACATACCAAAAATACCATACCCTCAACGTTTAAATGTGGATCATTCATACTTGAACCGTATTGTCAAGGTATCCTGAATCAAGTTAAGTATAACAAAAAGAATAGTAGTAGTAATAGTAAACAATAATAAGCCTATATAAACTAGAACTATATATATATAACAAAAACTTTGCAATTTATAAGTTTGATGTGCATGGGCCCGTGTATTTCTTACTCGATTTCTGCATCCAAAAAGAATGTTTCGAACTTTGTAGGTGTGTTCGCTGGAAACCCTCAGGAGACTATAACTCGTTCACTTGGGACACCGAGGGGTTTAAAGGCTTGTTGCATGCGCTAAATGCAACCGTGGTGCCTACGAAAGTGCGCTTTTATATTTAATGTTTTCTCGTAGTTGTGTTTATTATGCAGATTAAATAAAACAAGTGGAGCTTGGAGTGGTGGTTGGCATTTTACACTTGGAGACTTATATAATTGGAGTATTATATTACATGTGGTAGAATACACATGCTTGGCATTTCGTTTTGCGCCATATCCTTCAGAATTCAACCAAGAACTTAAGAACCCCGAGAAGTGTCGTTTTCCCTTAATTTTCCCTATTTTCTATATTTATCAGTTCTCACATTGAGGGCAATGTTCAACTTAAGTGTGAAGGGGTAGCAAATAGGAAAAATTAATCATGTCCCTCCATGTTTGCCCTGGAAAAATTTTCAAACTTTCAACTGATATTTTCTGGAAAATTTAAAAATTTATATATTGCTTTTCCAAAAACTTAAAAAATTCATATACTTAGTAAGGCAAACCCACCCAGATTGACACTATAACTAGCACAAAAACTATCCACTAAAATTGTGAGAAATTTAGCCTTAAAGAATCTCGGTATCCATCTTTGATACCCAAGATAATTTTTGCCTTTAGCTTGTTCGAGTTAGGGTTGAATGCAGTCATATGTGCCTATTCCGTCGTTACGGATGTGTACGTATGGTCTTTGTCGCCTTTTTTGGAACATTGGTATTCGTATAAAGTTATATGAGTGGGCCGGTAATTTAGTAGCTCCAGAACTTGTGCTTGATCATCATTTACTAGACCGCAATGAGGTTAATTTATAGACAAAGTCGTATGATAAGAGGTGAAATAAATCCCTATGCAATCATGTATCTGCAGCACTCGCTTTTATTGTTGAGATCCCCAATGTATCCCAAGAGAAAAAAAAATGTGCTCGATGAAGAAGAAGTTTTGTGCCAGCCTTAGTTATCGCATTATTTGGAATGAAAAAAAAATATTATAAAAAAGAAAAAAATAAATAAATAATAAAGTTCGAAGTATAAGGCAAAGTTCTGGCACATGGAATCAAATATCTGCTAGTCACCCTCATCATTATCACGTCTTACCTCTTTGAGATTTTTGTCTAGGTGGTCACGCCGCAACAGGCATGTTTATGTGTCAAGTACAAGCTTATGGTAGCGACCTAGATTATGTCTATGCAATTGAGTGACTTCATAAATATAAATCTCTATTTGAGTGACTCGTGTGAATTCAAAAACAAATACTTTCCCTATGTGAGGTGCTCTGTTATATGTCTACGCCTGAAAAGTTATAAAACTAGTAAACACTTGTTAATGCTAAAATGATTTTTTTCTCACGTCACGATAAATGATCTTATTTTCTCACTTTAATTGCTTGAGGGCAAGCAATAAGCTAAGTGTGAAGGGATTTGATAACGCCCAAATTATACATGTTTTTTGTGGCGTTATTTATATTTATTTGATCATTTCTCATGAACTTTAAGTACTTAATCAAGTATATTTGCTATTATATGTTCTAGGTACATGTCGTGGAAGAAAACGGAAGATTACACGAAGATTTGAAGCTTAAACGAAGAAATAACTGAAGATAAAGTTCTCCTGACACCTGTTCACTGTTTTGGTCATAACTCGATCATACGAACACTGTTTTAGTTAGTTCAAGCGGCCACGCGAGCGGAATTCAATTATCTACAACCACGAAAAAGGCCAACTGTTGAAAATGATTAAAAGTACGCCGCACTTACAGAAAGTGAGGCGCACTTTTCTCCGAAATTGAAAATTACATTAACACCCAAGGTGCGGCGGTTTTACCCAAAGTGCGGCGCACTTTTGAGGCGGTGGAGAACATTAAAGGCAATTAAATGCTAAGTGCATTAACACCCTATGTTTCATTTTTATCCTATAAATACAGCCCCTAATCACCTCATTCCATATCTCTTACACACATAAACCTCAATTCATTTAGAACACTTAGAAAAGGTATTTTTGGTGATCTTGGCTTGACAAACCAAGGATCCAAACACCCCTTCAAACCACCATCACCACCATCGACTACCACCACTATCCACCATCAATTTCCAGATTATGATCCATCAAAAAAGCATAATAGAAGTGTTTATTCGAATCTATAATAGATTGTGATAGAATTATTCATAGTTTTCGGATTTTGCTTTGAATATAATAAGATGTTCTTGGGAAATTCTTATGAAATCACCATATTTTGCTCTTGAAGTCAGTATAAACCTTGCTACTCTTTTGAATATTATCTTTATTGAATTCATGATGAATGTTATGTGTTTTGTTCCTTTGATTATGGAGTAGTAAACTTATGTTTGTTTGGGCAGAATGTGATCTTTGATATGTAGTGTTTGGATATGAGTTTATTGAATTGGCAAAACATATTTTATATAAGAAAATAGGCCGAAAGGGTTCTTTTATATATGTGTGTTTAATCATTTCACCTAATATATTGGTTATAATAACTTATAAAGGCCGAAAGGATTTGTTGTTATTAATCGATATAATCACTAGTTATATTTAAAGGCTGAAAGGATTTATAACATGTTATAATTCTATTTTTTAAAACATATAAACACTATTCCAAACACATCATTATCTAAGTGATCATTGCCTAAACAAACATACCTTATGTAACACCTAAATTTTCATTTATCACAGCGGAAGGGTCATTTGGGGTGCTACATCTTAATATAACAACTCAAGAAACGACTCAAAAAGAGACGTTTTTATATGTAACCATTCGAAAGAAAAGTTTCACAACATAGGTCCCAAATATTTTCATAATCAATACATCATTTTCAAATATTTACTTCGAATGATTTTCTTTAAATGGGCCTTCAAAAGATTTATTTCATTTGCTTCTCCGAAATCTTCATCACCGAATTATCTTCAAGGACCTGAGATAAAACATGCTAAAAAGTCAACAATAATGTTGAGTGAATC